>JAZGTJ010006359.1:0-25114 GCA_036877575.1 Botia almorhae | reverse complement strand
CCTATAGCTAGCAGTTATGTCTCTTTTGGGAATCTGATGGAATTGTAGATCGGGCATCGATTTGATGACTTCCTAGGCAATTCCGAGTTACACATGGGTGTAACTGGTTGAATGTCACTAGACCAAATCTTTGCTAAAGACGTCACTCTAGAGAAGTCATTATGCGTTTGACCCACATCATCCCCTTCATTAGGCTTCTGTGTACGATAAGTCGCGCCGTTTGGAGGTTTTGTGGAATTTGTTGGCTCACGAGTGATTCTATCATGCCGGTCCCAAAATAACGGAATCCACATTCCATTTTCTCTCCTTCTAGATCCTTTTCTGGATATGGCACAAAAAATGTTTTTCATGGCACAAAATGTGTTTTTTAGTCATTGCGTATCTTAGAAAGGGCCGAAGTTTCAGCGCTAATTTTAACGCAGAGGGGCTGCTTTGAATTCTTCTCCACCACAGAGCAGCAAAAAGTGCGCAGGAAGGACCTGGACCTCATGCGATATCAGATATCCAGCCTCTGGAACTACTGTGTAGAGATTAGTCCACCATAACACTTTTCATGTACTCTTAATATAAAGCATCTGAGATATTTCTCATATTTTCATACAGATGCACCTTGACTTGCCGGGTTTTTTTTACCCTTTTTACCAATTTTTACAAAAGTTGGAAAAGAGGATGTCGAATAAGGTGCTATTTGAAGGCTAAAACTCATGCATTTGGCAGATTATATTATCCAAAGCGACTTACAACGTATATTACTTATATACATTTTATCAGTACGTATGTTCTCTGGGAATCGAACCCACAACCTTTGTGTCGCAAACGCATTGTTCTACCAATTGAGCTACAGGAACACTATGTGCTTGGATGTTTGATTTTTGATGTGCTTCGATGTTCTTGGCAAACTCCAAAAATTCCTTCAAGCATTTTTCCCTTTTCATGAATCCTCCATTTGTACAGAAGCCCAGATCAAATATTCCAAACGGTTTTTCAATTATTTGTTGCATTTTTTTGTACGTGTTTGTGCAAGTTTTATGTTTGGATCCTGGAAACACTCCCAAATTTCCCCAAAAATGACAAACTGTAACATCCACTTCTGATCTTGCCTCCAAACAGTGTTCAGTATTGCTTTACACTTGATGGAATGGACTGGATATCACTCGTACTGCTTATAGGTCAGCTGGCTAACAATTACCAATATCACCTCAACCAGTGTAATCTTACTCCCCTACACAGCATGAGCGCAGAGCTCTCCGGTTACTTTTGTTTGTTCTTTTTGTCCCCTCAGGCAGTAAGCTACTCATCCATATTGACTCAATACCATGTACTTTCCCTACATGCTCCAAAGAGCTCATGCCTCTGTGTTTATAATCTACTAGAGAGGGTTCATTTTTAGATAAATATTCTCAGTTGTGTAATCCCACTGTACAGGTCACATGGTTCATCTCGGGGTGGTGGAATGTGGCCCGTAGGAATTCCTGTTAAAAGTGCTGCTGGTTCTGCCGGGCCCGTGGGGACGCGACGGAACCCTTTGATGGTCGCGCCTCAAAGCGCGTGCAGAAAGATCCAGCATGAGCTTGTGGTGGTTACCAGAAGGGTCGCAGAAACAAGCTGTCAGAATCAATTTCTTGTGCGTGTCGCGTCTGACAGAAGAGTCACTTTGGGAATGCAGTGACAGTAGCGTGAGGTTGTTTGTAATGATGGACAGAATGGCCAAATGTACATGATCTTGTTAAAGAACATTTTGAGGGCATCGCTAAAGGCTGTCAGCTTGAATTAGCCTCGCATCTCTTTGTCAAAGCAAGCTAGTCCTACAGAACTGCAGTGGCTAAACGGTTTGCTTGATACAGGCGATGTCACACTATTTACAACTGCAAATGACTTGTAACTTCTGAACGTGTTGTCTCAGACTTGGTCAGATTTTCCGAGCAAGTCTTAAATAAAGAACTGTCCCCTACTGCCTTTTTCAGTACATGGTTAAATTTAGCAGCAGGAACTTTCCCAGGCCACAGCCAGTGCCTGTATAGACCAGTGGCATGTTCAGATCTGTGCACTCATTGGTCCTTAAAGAATTCAAGGGATTCCAGTCCAGTGTATTTGGGTCAGATTATATTTTTGGTATTTTTGAGCGTGAAACTGTGAGAGGGAATCGCACAAACGAAGCAAAGAAGAGCGACTTCTCAGATAAATGAAGTTCCTGTAAGCTCCAGACTTAAATTAGGCTGGGGAGACCCAAGTGGCCCTCAGGAACAGTTAAGAGTAGATGCAGAGCTGCTGTTGAGACGATCACTCACTCAGATGATCTCCACACCCATTTAAATCACTCGCATATCAGACGGATTACATTATTTATTAACACGTTAAGCTAACAGAAACTTGGTGGGGTTACTCATTTCACATGCAGAGAGGTTAGCCAATCATAACAGAGGATTGTTACACATGCACATCTTAATGGTAAGGTAGGCAATTTCAGAGACGTTGGCAACAGCAAGCTAGCTTTTAAATAAGTTCTGCCCACATGATCGCGACTTAGATGCATAGTTTAACAGACAAGTCGGATATCCTATCACTGCATTAGGACAGAATGCAACGATTGGACAAAAAACTTATGATCCTGCATTTTCCACAGATAATATGAATAAATACATTTAGACCACTTGTGATTGTTGTTAGGGTGTGGACATTTTTAACTGACATAACAGAAATGTTTCTATAATGGATTGCCTACCCTGCCTTTAAAGGTACAGTAGCAAAAATTATGACTTTTTTTCATATAAAAAAAAATCACCTTACCTGTAGGTAGAATTTTGGGCAAAAAAAATGCCACACAAGTGTAAAACATGGCTTCTGTCGAGTAGGTTTTGTTTAAATGAAAATATCTTTTTGGTTCACGGGTTCTTTACAGTTGGGCCAGACTGTGTCCTGATTCCTGGCCCGAGCTTTCCTTTGTTTCGTCCAGTTTCTTCTGCTCAGTATGCAGTAATCCGGTCAAGCACTCAAAGTTAATTTGGCTCGTCTGGCCTATTTTGCAGCACATGCTTAGCTGAAAATGTTGAGCATTTTCATTTGATTTAGCACCAGTTCCTGACTGGAATTCCCTGTGTTTTCTGAGGCGTTGACCTAAGCTCCAAACTCTGGAGATAGAAGAATATCTTCTGCTAAGGAAGTTGCCATTTTATTGAGACAATTGACCTTTATATCCAGGAGACTACAGTTAGAGCAATAAAGCAATAAATGAATTTAGCTGTTGTGCCCTGTCTACCATTTTTAGTCATTTTACTTCATTCTATAACCATATATAGAACGTTTTCTCTCATACACACATGCTAATGGTCGGTTGCATCATGAAATTTATAGCCTGAGTGTGGAAACAAATAAAAACTGACGTTCCCTTTCCTTCCCCAGTCTTGGTGAGGAATGACAGCACCATCCAGCTATTGACCAAATCCTCTACTATTGAGAGAGAGAAAGAGACAGAGACCAAAAACCAGCGGGATGGGCGAGACGGAGGACGAGCGGGCGTCTCAGGCCGCCCAGCTGTTTGAGAACTTTGTGCAGGCCAGCACCTGTAAAGGAACCCTGCAAGCGTTTATTGTTCTCTGCAGACAGCTAGAGCTGAACCCCTCCGACCACAGAAACTTCTACAGCAGCCTGAAAGCTAGCATCACCTACTGGAAGGCCAAAGGCCTCTGGGGGAAACTGGACAAAAGAGCCACCCACAAGGAGTACAGTAAAGGCAAAGCCTGCGTAGACACCAAGGTAAGTCTGCAGAGCTTTACGACTGTATTGCCACTTATTCTTAAACACTCACACTTCCTAGAGGCAGGAAACAGGAACGAGTTTAGGAGAATTCTGGAAGTGAGCGCTTGTCTAGTTAAAAGCCTTCAACAACAGTTTTGACAAAACCCAAGTCAGTTTTCAGTTAATGGGGATCTCTTAATAAAACAATCGCTTGGTATGCTGCTGTTTCTGTAAGAGAATTGAAATCATTTTCATATACATATTTGTTAGTCAAAGCACTGTATCTCAGAGAGCAACAGTGCTTCTGTTGGCCATGGAACTTGTGTTGGTGCGCACGGGAAATGAGGACAAGCCCCATGGAGATTCCAACGTTTTCCTCTGCAGTCGACCAGGGAACTGGTCATAGGTTAGAAGGTCATTTCAGGGTCAGGGTTATGGCAGCCCACTTGCTTCCCGGCAAACGGACTAAAATATCTGTGTGTGAGATCTGTGTTGTAATGTTAGCATTAGCGTTGTTTAGACTAGGAAATAAGGCCACAAATCCCATAAGCTTGATTTTATTCCTCAGAGGATCTGCTTTCTTGGAGGGCCAAAGCAAAATCTGAGTTTGTGAAAGAGACCTAGCTAGCTAGCTAGCGTTTGAGCTAATATTATTGTGTTGGGAAAATACTGTTGCTCTTCTGTATTGCACAACTGTATAACCAGGGTGACAGTTAAAGTCTGTTACATATTGACTAGACAACTAGTCTAGTCTAGTGGGTAGGTTTTTATTAGTTGTCCATGGAAGTGTCAGTCTCAGGTCAAATGTGTCTTTTTTTTTCAAGCCTGTGGACCTATTGATCTTATTTTAAGAGATTACAAACTTCAGTGCATGCTAGTACTGACTACAAAATGTCACGGTTATTAAAAGGTTTATGCAAATGTTTGGACTTATGTGGCTTGTAGGCCCACTGGTGCTTTTAAATTGTTGTGTTTTAATGTGTTTTTTTTGTGGGATTGATTTGTGGTGTTTTTGATGATTTTGGTGTTTTATTTGTGGTGTCTTTATTTGTGGCGTATTTGCTGGTCTTTAAAAATATTATTGCTGTTCTTAAAGGAAGTTAGTGTCCATCACACGTTATTGTTCTCCATCATGGTATGTCTTTCAAATCTTACATTTATCCCCAATTAAGTTTGACTTTTCCCAAGAATATAAGCGTAAACATAAAGGAAAGCAGAAAACGTCTTAGTTTGTCATGGGTACATTTTAAAGGGTTAGTTCACCCAAAATTAATTGTTTTTCAGGAGATTATGCTAGAGTTTGTCTGTGTATCTTAGTGCTGTCTGATCTCTTACACTGTTGTTGGCCTCTGTACTCATGGTGGTCTTCTATGCTTGAGAGATCGTAAGATTAATCCTGAAGCTTGGCTGTTCAATGCACTGACACAAATCTGCCTTCTTGAATGTCATTTAAAGTAGAAATCCAAAGAGTCATAAAGCCCACAGTGATGTCTGCTAAGAGCGAAACTTCCTTTCCTACGGGAAACACAAGCAGGCCGACTCCTCTTACAGGAAATTGGGAATGTCACTCAAAAACTAACCTCTCCAAATTTTCCCATCTGTGTAGTATGAGAAAAGCAGTATGCAAAATAAGTAACATGTCAGAATCTTCAGTATTCCTGGGACAGTAGGCGAGAAAAAGGAAGCCACAGTCTTTATCTGTTTTCTCCAGCAAGTACATGATGCTACAGATATTGAGCTGCAGTCATAATCCACGTGCTATTGTATGATAAGACAAGTAGAGACACTTGCCAAGTAAAGCAGTCTGGATACACATGCAGCACTCGTGGCATACTGAATTGTTCAGAACAACTGCTGGTTAATGCTCTTGGGTTTGAACTTGCCTGGATCGGGGCTTGACATGACAAGTGAAGTTGTCTTGTGAGGGAAGTAATTCCATTTGTTTGATGAGAAAGTTAATCTAAGGTGAGGCAGTGAGGTCACGCAGTTTGATTGCATCACATTGGCTGTTCTTTAGTTGCAGAAGGTCTCCAAAGAAATCCAAATTTTAATGGAATGGTTTTAAACACCTTATTCAGACCATTTGTTGTTTCCACAGTGTCTCATTATTGGTGGTGGCCCCTGCGGGTTTCGGACCGCCATCGAGTTGGCCTTGCTGGGCGCCAAGGTGGTGGTAATCGAGAAGAGAGACACGTTCTCCAGGAACAACGTTCTGCACCTTTGGCCTTACACCATCCATGACCTCAGGAACCTCGGTGCCAAGAAGTTCTATGGGAAGTTCTGCGCTGGATCTATAGACCACATCAGTAGGTCACCTCTCACCAGGAACCAGTTGTTATAATAAGAAACCAGTTGTTATAATACCTTTTTGCCTGAGAGCATTTAATATTTTTATTAATAGTTCCATAACAAGCAAATGGGATGTGGAACCTAGCCAGAGAGCAAGCATTAGATGTTCCTGCTGTGATGGATGATGGAGACTTAGATCATGCTGATATTATTTTGTTTTCAAGCTCTGCCAGCTCATCCTGTTCTGATATTCCCTTCAATGGTGCCTGAGATAACAGCCGACCAGCACATCCAAAATAGATGCAAAACATTCAAAGCTGCCGGGATTATGCAAATCTTTGTTTCCTTGCTTTTCCCCTCATAAGATACTAGCTGCCATTTGACTCCGCCCTACACTGTATCTCATTTTAATGACTGATAGCATGTAGCACAAATCTCATGTTGCACATCTTTGTTTCCTTATGCTTCCACGTGAGACAGATTTGTCATTTTGAACATTAAAAATCACATAAAATCTTAATGACGTTTCATTATGATCTGAACCACTTCCATATGTGAGTTTTTGCACTGTGAACAATATTTGTGTGTCATGCATTTTCATGCAAATCAGCATGCGCTGTTATTGTGTGCATGTGGGTCATTGTGGGAGCACTGCCTGTTTAGATCAGAATCTAATGTGGGCCGGATTTAGAAGACAATGTGAACAACAAAATAAAACGGATTTGAGCAGAAAATCTGTATTGGCAGCTTTGGCTTTAGGTGTGACTGTAGCCAATGTGTCAGCATCATTTATTGGAACTTAATGGAACATTTCAATAACTGCGTGATATTAGGAGTGAATTTGATTTCCCAGTAGATGTAAGTGTGACTTCTGTTTTCAGGTATTCGACAGCTGCAGCTCATGCTACTGAAGATCGCTCTCATCGTTGGGGTGGAGGTTCACGTCAACGTGGAGTTCCTCAAGCTTCTGGACCCTCCTGAGGATCAGGGCACTGACGGTAATCGACCAATCACCTGCCAGCTTTCCGTCATGCCATCAAACAGTGTTGTTGTTGCTTAGTGTTTGGTTTCCGATTGTTGTGGAATATTGTGGTTGGCAGGCACTGCTTCTTATTTGAACATGAGATTTAGGGCCAAGAACATGGAACTTATGTAAGCTTGTTCCTCTGGTCGGAACTGCGTGGAACACCGTGTTCGTTAGTGCTCATCTACAGTGCATCATGGAACCTTACAGATCTCTTAGCCAGGTGTAACTCCAAGCCATCATAACACAATCCCATGCAGCCATAAAATAACTATAAATATCCCATAGGGAGCAAACGCAGCTTGTTTATACAAACCAACGTCCAAGAGACGAAACCATGTGGTGTGGACAGAATGAATTTTCATGTAGCTGGTAATCATAACCACCTGTATTATGTCATTTCCTGGCGGATTAACACACACACACACACACACAAATGAGTGTGTTTTTAAGAACGACATCACAGAGTAAAAGGAAGTTTTTGTTTACTTTGTTTACCATTTACTTTGTTTACTCTGTTTACCTGTGAACTATATTACTCGCAGTTAAAATTGTCAATAAAAAACAGCCGTCAGTCTAAGTAATGCTTACCTTAACCTCCCTTTATTTGTTATTTCCTCCTTACATGTATCTTTATGCAGTTTTAACACACACAATGGGCTTAAAATTACGGCTTTAAACGTCAAAGATTGTTCACAACTTCCCCCTTCCTTCCTAAGATCCTAATGGATTTGTGGAAGCAGTGGAACGTTGAAACAGGAGCTTGAAAATTGAAACCTTCTCACTAAATGACCTTGACGCATGCACAGGGTTGATACCGAGGTGTGTGTTGTCCTCCCACGTCACGGGCACTTACCAATCTACATTGAAGAAGTGATAAACCCTCGGTTCTGTCCTATATATAGAGTCAGGGGTAGATGGGGTCCATAGCACCATTTCTGCTATGCATTGCTGGTCAGAAGAGAAGCGTTGGCTTTACGTCAAATTATAGAGGTGTGTTTTCCGAGACCATAAGCTGGTCTCCTATATCTGCATATAAGTCCTTTAACACATGGCACGGTTATTGTTTTTGCCAATACCACTGTAAGACACACCAAGCTGGTAATACTTTAAAGCTTGAGCAAACACAGTAAAGGCCAGACTAGGTTTCTAACTCTTTTGAAATTGACCAATTGGGCGTCTGCATTTCAGGGCCTGGATGGAGGGCGGAGATCCGGCCGGCCGACCACCCAATCGCAAATTATGATTTTGATGTTATAATTGGGGCAGATGGAAGGAGAAGTACTCTCGATGGTAAGGAAGTTTAAAAAATGTTTTTTATGAGCTGCTATTGGTTGTTGAAACTGTTTGACAGCCATCATGTTTCAAAACACTATTTGATCATTTTTGGAATGACAGAATTGTCAGTCGAGTTTGTTGTATTCTGTCATTTATTTCTCTCAAGCACCATAAACATTGTTGAAAGGTCTTAACACGCTCACTCAGCCAAGCAAATTGGCCCAGTGACTCCATTTTCCAAAAACTGTCTGGCCCACATTCAGTCACCCAGAAGCTTCAGAACATGGATTAGCTCTTTGTCTTTGATGGGAAGTTTGTCAGCTCGCCACAGAAGGGCTGGAGCAGAGCTTCATTTATTGCTTCCTGCCGACATAGTTAGACTCTGACCCTAGATCAGTCCCACATCTCCTCTAACAATTAGCACAATAAACCTTTGGCCCATGTAGCGCCATATTCAACCCAGACTTGTGAGAAAGACTCTGATTGGTTTAGAGACAGAAGTCATGTGATTTTTGTGGGACAGCAGTGGTAAATAAATGTCTGGCGGCTTCAATGAAAGGAAAACATGTTGCTTCTGTCACACGTGAAGGTGCAAAGATTGTCTTGCGTAATTGTTGTTCAAACGCTTTTTGTTTTGCACAGATATCAGTGAGTTGTAATAACCTACAAATGAGACCCAAAAGGTCCTGAACTTTCCTCATCAATATGCCTCGTAAACAGTTGTAATCTATTGATTTAAATCTTTTTTTAATCTTAATCTCTCGCATCAATAGTGCAAATGGTGTAAAACGAGCTATGTACTGATGCACAAAACTGACTCAGTTTTGTGCTAATTGTAATCGATAACTCTCTCTGCTTCAGGCTTCAGACGAAAAGAGTTCAGAGGAAAACTAGCTATCGCCATAACGGCTAACTTCGTTAATCGCAACACCACGGCCGAGGCCAAAGTAGAGGAGATCAGCGGAGTGGCCTTCATCTTCAACCAGAAGTTCTTCCTGGAGCTGAAGGAGGAGACAGGTGAACTGAAACTCCGCCCACTTCCTTATGACCCGCTTGTATAAGATTCATCTCCTCTCCAGGACGAGTTATAATATTACACAGCAGCAAACTAAGCCGTGCTTGGCAGAGTGCATTGTTTAAACATGATGTCACGCTCTTTAACATAATTCAAACACTGACACACAATTATTATCGGCGTGTAATAGTTCCCCTCCCTTAAGTCAGAGGTGTCATTGGACTGTTTGCAGTTTGAAATCAAAGCTCATAATAGACTTCATTAATCCTGCACAGACTGTTCATAAAACAGTCAACAAAACAGTCATCCATCATTTGAACGCGGGTCACTCGCACAATCGTGCTAATGGGTCTCGTTTGTCGTCTGTACAGGGATTGATCTGGAAAACATCGTCTATTATAAAGACAACACGCACTACTTTGTGATGACCGCGAAGAAACAGAGTTTGCTGGACAAGGGCGTGATCATCAAAGTAAGTCATGGGCCTCCAGTGGCCAGTAAGACCTCACCGGTCTGACCTCAGTGACCGCGACATGTGATATTAATAGACTGAGGAAGTTTAGGACTCATTTGCTATGTGTTGTCAGGTGGACAATCTCCTGGCAGAGTGCCATGTTCACTGTGTGTGTTCATATGTTTTTGCCCCATATTTCAGAAACAAAATAGGACCTTTACTTCTTTGTGAAAAAAAAAGAAAATACAGTAAATAAGGATGTTTCTGGTTAGGTTTCATTTATGCTGTCACTAGCTACATGTAAAAGCAACAAAAGTCTATGGAATAAATAGATTTAAAAAATTAAAAAATTAAATTAAAAAAAAGAGAAGACACTTACTTAAAGCAGTGGCTTCATTTTATGACCATCCACTCCAAATGGAAATCCAAATCCATTACTCCCCATGTTACCGTTTTATATACAATCTTAAAAAAACTACATTTATTTGTAATAATACATGAGGGGGATTGAAAACTATGCTTCACTTTATGATAAATAATTGTTTTCTTTTGTCTTCAGGGCTGAAGTTGTGGCTTAGGTCAGAGTTAGCCTATAATCAGACTAGCTTCATTTAAAAACAACAGAAATAAGTGGGAGGTCCTCACCATTTAGAAAAAACAGTCATTTGTGTTAGCGCACATGCGCTACAGTGAACATTAGCCCTCTGTTGATGTGGATTATTTGCGCTCTGGGAGCATTCGAATACTGTGTCATGTTTATTATGAAAAGAAACTGTCAGGAAGCTCCGTGTCGGCCTCTGTATCAGACGCAGGATATTACAACAGAGCAGTTGAGTGATTGAAAATTTTTGTGGTGTTTGGAGTTCGTCTGGAGTCTTAAACTCTCACGCCCTCACAGAAACAGACTGTTAAACTCTGATGATGAAAGCAGACTCTTTTACTCCACCACTGATGAGGTCACTGTGTAATCTGCTTAACCTTAAGCTGCTTGTTGTGGTAAAATATACTATTACTAAATATACTAATACTATTGTTTTGACATGCTTTGATTGGTTCACTTGTGAATATGGTTTTCTATATGCATTGGTCTGGACGCTTACATTGTACTTAAATGTATAAATGTTAATGCATTTGATAACAAAATATCAAATCAAGAAGCGTTCATTTTGAAGGGTTAGTTTGAAGCACAATTCAATACAGATATATAGTTCAAAAATGTTATACATTCTTTCTGGTTCTCAAATGTATTGAAAGTCGTCTGTAACGTGATTACTGAGCTAACAGGGAACGTTTTCAGAATGTTGGCTAATATTATTTAAATGTTCTCTCAGAGTTCTCAAAGCGTTCTTGCATTAACATTAGTGAAACCTAAGTGGAATGCGAATGTTTTTATAACCAAGCAGTGACACACATACAGTTTCTTAAAAAACTGGACGTATTGAACATTCCTAGAACATTCAAAATAAAATGTTTAATGTTTTTGTTACTTAATGAAAACATTAGAGAAATGTTCTTACAACCTTAAACTGCTAGCTGGGTAACTACACCTGTAGTTGCTCAGCTATGCCACCTGTGTGAAATTTAAAGTCTTTTTGTTTATATATGTAATTTTCAACCTCAAAATTTCCTCCCTCAGGACTACGTTGAGACCGAACGGCTGTTGGCGAACGACAACGTCAACCAAGAGGCGCTGCTCTCGTACGCCCGCGAGGCTGCAGATTTTGGCACAAACTACCAGCTGCCCTCCTTAGATTACGCCATCAACCACTATGGCCAGCCGGATGTGGCCATGTTTGACTTTACCTGCATGTACGCCTCCGAGAACGCCGCGCTGGTGAGGGAGAAGAGCGGCCATCAGCTGCTGGTGGCTCTGGTGGGGGACAGTCTGTTGGAGGTGGGCTGACATTGATGTTTGTGACTGTGTCAATCCCAGAATGCATTGTGATAAGCTCAGTGAAGAAATCTACAATGACCCATGAGTTGCGTGAAGTCTTGGTTAAAAATATTTTGTGTAATAAAAACATTTTGACATCTAAGATGGATTATTTGGATTAAATGGAGTATTTTACCTCATTTGTGTGCTATGTGATGTAACAACATCACACTTTGAGTTTAACAACAGTTGTTGAGTTGTGTATGTGATCACTGTCTGATAAGTTACTCACTTAGTGTGCTCCCTAGGTTAAGAAACAGGACTGAAAAAATGACCAAGATTGAAAACGGGAAAAGATTCATTGTTTGTAACTGTTTGTAATACAACAACATTTGACTGAAGTACTGTTGAGAGTTTCCTGTAAACATGCAATATTGTCTCATGTATTTGTGTATATCTCTTGTCTTTACATGCAGCCATTCTGGCCCATGGGCACAGGGTGTGCGCGAGGGTTCCTGGCTGCCTTTGACACAGCGTGGATGATTAAGGGTTGGGCTCAGGGGAAAGGACCCCTTGACCTTCTGTCAGAGAGGTGACACGCTGCCCTCATATTCTGTTAAAATTATGCTTTATGCACTTTTCTATCAAAATCATGATTTTATTTGGCATAATGCTAATCAGTTTAAGTAATAGGAATGTGGGGGGTAAGTGTTTTATTGTAATGAAAATAATGTAAGTGCAAATTATTGTAATAACCAAAAACCAAAAACACTCAAGCATGGTGTGTTAGTTTGTAATAATCCACTATTTGCTTTGCGTCTGTCCTATAGGGAGAGCATCTACAGGCTGTTACCTCAGACAACAGCCGAAAATATCTCCAAAAATTTCGAGCAGTACACCATAGATCCAGCTACACGCTACCCTAACCTCAACTCCACCTGCGTACGACCACATCAGGTGAGACTGAGGTCCATCCTTATCATATAGATCTCCATATAAATCTGTCTCAACTCCACCTGTAAACCGCACTTGTCCTGTCTCAGGTACGGCATCTGTATATTAATGGTGAACAGGACTCTGGTGCTCTGGAGCGCAGTGGACCCACACGCAGATCTGTGAACCTCTCCCGACGAGGTAGCTTTGCCTTATATTACTTAAAGATACAGTCCGGATTGACTGCACAACACAGTGCACATAATATTGAAGCCGAAGCGTTGTGCTTTAAAGCTGCAGTCTGTAACTTTTGTCTCTCTACTGCCATCTCTGTTTGAAACATAAAACTGCAGGTTACTTCCCTTTTTTTTCTGTGTCAAAGCCAACTGAAATTTCCCAGGAAATCAAACCAGAGCTCAGATTATAAATCATTATAAAAATGAATCTTTTCCGAGCTTTATGTGCAGAAAACTACAAGTAAAGATTCACTTTTGGTCAGACTGCGTTCCAAAAATGGATCCCTCCTGTTGCCCTGTGATTCACTTTATATTTACGCCCAGCCCAACTCTCAAATCTCATTCAGTTTTATCGTCCCCTCATTAGTGAACATTATATAGTGGCAGCAGTGCAGTCAATAGCCACATGATCCATGTTTGTTTAATAGCTGGTCTCACCAGTAATGGGCCTCACCAGAACAAAGAGTTTATCACCACTCCACACCCTGTACTCAATCAGAGAGCTCAGGTTACATACGAAACGTTCAGACAGTCAACAAAAGCATGTGCAGGCCTTATTTTATAGCACTTATCAGCCTCCCTGCAGTGATGTCATCGCTGCACGGTCGCAGGGAAATCTAGAGCTTTAAATCCTCTGAAATTGATTTGCACTGCTGTTTGAGAAGGGCACACATGGTTAATGCTCGTTTATCATGTACGTAGTGGTATACCGCAAATCTGTTGGGTCTTCCACACATTTGCTTAATTTTTAAATGTGTTTGGCCGGTCTTCGGTCTGACCTGAAGGCCGGAGATGAGATCTTCAAACCAGCCAGCATGTGACATCGGCGTGTGTTACATAATTACCAGTGGCTTCGCACTGGTATCGCACGTGCATATCGCAATGGTTCGTAATTAAATGATTTTAATACTTCCATAAGGTATTAAAGGGGAATTTAACATATTAATTATCAATAACTAATCAGCATTTATCTTCCAATAAGGTTTTGATTTAAAAATAATTAAGAGAGAGTTTTAGGTCAGTGCAAATAGCAGAGCGACTGCTTTTAGAAATTGTAGTGAAGCTGCAACATTGCAGTTTGGCTAACAAAGGCTGCTTCTAGATACGTGATCAAATATATGTTGTTTTCAGAGTCAGAGGTTCGTCCCAGCCGCCTGCTGTTGTGGTGTCAGAAGCAGACTCAGGGTTACAGGGGCGTGGATGTGACGGACCTCACCACCTCCTGGAGGAGCGGCCTGGCTCTGTGCGCTCTCATCCATCGCCAGCGGCCCAACCTCATGTAAGAGAGACCACACACACACACACACACACACAGGCCCTCATCCAGTGGTCACACCCCTGTACGGTTAAAAACGTGCTGGAACATGTTTTTTTAGAATAGATTTTCTCTCGTGACTGAAAAGCTACAAATCATCTTTTATTTTGCTTGTCAAAACGTTCTTTTGATCTTGCCCGCGTGGCTGGAAGACATCAAAACACATAGTTTGTCTGTTCTGAAATAATTGATATGAATTAATAGCTTTGTTTTTGAACCGTGCTTCCTCCATGGCCTGGCCGAGAGCAGCTGTATTCACTACTTGGTTGCAAACTATTTAAACAGGGAATCGAAACAGTCAACAGAAAACGAGAGGAAGATGTCATAGTTAGAAAACATGCCCTAACCTCTGCTGTACCTAGAGACGTTGGCTGATGTCATAATGCTTTTTCAAACCAAATGATACAATCACGACATCTACCAGCGGGAGCTAACTGGGTCGTGCTAAACCTTTAACCCTTTCTTCCCTCACATATCAAAGCTATGTAGCTCTTGCATTATGATTTATGGAAGCACTTAGAAGATAATTATCACATTGCGTGTCGTCTGCCATAAATTTTGCCACTCCTTCTAATACCATCTGGACGGGAGTGCAGGCCTTCATGATGTCATAAGTGGGACTCAGGGGTTCACGGTACGATGACTAAATAAGCTCAAACTGTTCTTGTACCGCTCTGCCGGAGAGGGTGTTTTGGCAAATATTTTTCTGGGTAACCAAGGAAACCGATAGTGAGAACACAGCTACTCAGTTTGATGGAATGGAATTCATGGCCTGATAAGGTCTTATCTTTGCTTTTCCTCCTCCGGTTTTCTTTTTTCCTTCTCTTGCCCTCTCTCTCTCTCTCTCTCTCTCTCTCTCTGTCTGTCTCTCTTTCACTTTCTCTCTCTRTCTCTCTCTCTGTCTCTCTTTCAMTTTCTCTCTCTCTCTCTCTCTCTCTCTCTCTCTCTCTCTCTATCTCTTTCACTTTCTCTATCTGTCTCTTACTTTTTCTCTCTGTCTCTCTTTCACTATATCTCTCTCTCTCTCCCTCTCTCTCTGATCTGTTCTCTCTCTCTCCTCCAGTGATTTTGACTCGCTGAATGAAGCCGACTGCGCCAGGAACAACCAGTTGGCGTTTGACGTGGCAGAGCGCGAGTTTGGCGTCCAGCCTGTCACCACAGGGAAGGAGATGGATGCTGAGCGAGGGCCAGACAAGCTGATCATGGTGCTGTACCTCTCCAAATTCTACGAGATGTTCCACAACTCTGCTCAGCCTGCCGCAGGTAGAGCTCACCTGGACTTTCACAATAGATCCTGCCACCAAAACCACTGAAGGGAGAAACTAAGATAGGGTTGCATGCGCATGTGCTGCATCATTTATAGCTCTTTTAAAACATGCTGACATGCAGATGTAACTTGCAGAACATGGGCCAGTGTGATGTCATCGATATGGCACATTTGTGCACCTGCTGTGCATGTGTTGCCAGGGTTCGAGCCTGGCAGTTCCCCAAGGTGCAAGAACTGTTACTGCATGAAACAATTCAAGCAAAATGAACCATCATTCTATAACGGTTCCACTTTTAAATAAAAGTAGAATAAGACAGGAATTTTGGCACAAGTATTTCTACATTAGGACGGACTAAAAAGCCATCAGATTGTGTATAGTTTTATTTATATTTATATGAGTTTTGTTTGATTTGCAGGGGCACCCAAAGAGACGGATGCAAATAATGAAGACTATTCGTCAAAGACTGCAAATTCTGTTTACAACTCCATAAATCTCACGCTGCCAAGAAAGAGAATCCCAAAGGTAGCCGTTAAATCCCAAACCTAATCCAGATCCAGACCTTCCAAAACTCCGAGATTTTACTGAGACTGTGGAAAGACTTTCTTTTTGTATTTCTGTTGTCTTTTTACTTTCACTTAAAATTCAAATTGGGAAACAAATTATTGTTTTTCTCTGTATTCAGGTTGACAAGAAGTTGGAAGACAATGATTTCAACAAAAAGAGGAAGAAGGGAATCAGCCACCTGGAGGAGGTGTGTTAACTTGCCCTTTTGCCGTTGACTACATTTTCTTTAAACTTCCTGTTTTTGTCTGCTTAAGCAGGCTAATTGGTCTGCTTCTCTCTCTCTCTCTCTCTCTCTACAGCTGATGTCCAAGCAGAGTGCGCCCCCTGTAGGCGAGAGAGGTGAACAGAAAGAAAACCGGGTGCGCTCCATGGCAACTCAGCTGCTGGCCAGGTTTGAGGAAAACGCTCCGAGCTGCGCTCTGCGCAGACAGGTACAGCCAACAAACTTTTTCCTTTAAAAACATTGTCTTTTGTGGTGCTCAAATCTCAGGTGTTTGTTGAGATGTGTTGTGACCTATCTTTGGTCATTTACTACTGAGGCTGTAAACTGCACGTATGATACTTTGAGGAAACAGGCAGCAGGGATATCAGATCTTACTCAAACTTCTTAACCGTGGCTGAAATCCCTGATGAATGCTCGTCTTTGTGCAGCGAGAGAAGCAGAAGTAAATCCTCTGGCTCTGCTGCCTTCTGGTTCATCGCTCCATGATGAAAATCATTTAATATAGACACATGCGGTTTATTTAAGTATTGTAGTGTCTGTTCAGGGTCGTCTTGGACTGGTGGTCACAGAATTAATGTTTTGACTCTAGTTTGATTCTAGAATTCGTTGCAATATTGATGACACAATCATTATGTGTGTCTGTATTTTCTGCTGGTTGAAATATTAGTGGTCTGGCTGCTCAGCTATATACTTATAAGATGTATGCAAGTCAATGCCTCTATGATGCAAAACGCTATATGAACTCCAGAGTTTGTTTGTAATGTAATTGAGAGGTTGATCAAAGACTGTAAAATAAGTCCAGTTTTTAGAGGCATTTATTTTGCACATTTGTTTCTTGCATGCTTCAGCGTGTGCTTTTCTAACTGTCCTCTGATCTTCTCCAAACTGTTTTCCATCCAACTCTTTTGGTACAATGTTAGTTTGAATCAGAGGTCGACTCGGGTGCTGAAAACCCAGTGTCTCTGGACATGAGTGACAATCCACGTTTTGCCAAACCTAGGAGCCACCCCCCGGCCCCTCCTTACCCTCCACCCAAACCCAAATGGCAGGTATGTTTAGCCTGTCATTGAACCCATCCGCACGCCCACATGACCCACGGTTTGATATATCAGTTTATATATCCATCTGTGCTGTATGTTCGCCCTTATCACCATCATTCAGTAGAGCATGTTAATGCATGAACATTTCCTGACACGTGATTTTTATCGACCAATCAGTGGCCTCGCTGAACTCCCCACGTTAAAATCAGAGGGCAGTGATTGGACAGTGAGTAAAGCTAATGATTGCTCATTGCTTAAATACAGGGGTGTCAACTTTGCCCAAATTGTCACCTATATCCTTACAGCCATCTCCTTACCTAAGACTCCTTGAGGCTCACACTCGAGGTGAAACGCTGACCACTGGCACTCAGAGTTCTGACTACCATATAGATGCCAGTTCAAGCCATGAGAACACAGAAATCCAGTCCAGCCCCCAAAAGACTGAAGTTCACTCCAGTTTTCAGCTCACTGAAATGACCTGCAGCTATCAAACCAGCGAGTCCCGTTCCAGATCTTCTCACATTCCCTTCAAAGAGCTCCAGTCGGTTTCTCAAATTCGTCCGTCCTCGCGCGCGGCAGAACCCTCAGATTCACACGCATCATTCACACCGGCTTTGAGTGGGATGTTCCAGTGTCTGCAGAGGCTGGAGGAGGACGTGAGTCAGGTGAATGATGGGATACATGAATCCAGAACTAATTTAGCGCCTGATACATTTGTGATAGATTAGATTGTGTTACAACAACTACAGACGTGGCGTGTTATCAGTAGTGTTTGCTAAGGCATCGTTCGTTTGATCGTTTTAAGTCCTAAACTGAATCTACAGTGTTTGTGTTACAGATATAAATTGTACTCTAAATTATAGATGTTACATGTTGATTAGATTTTTGCCTGGAAGACAATAATACGAACCATAGATTTGCAAAGAATGAGGAAAATGGGCCATGTTTTAGGACAAGAATATTATAGGCCCTGTACTAGTACACACACACACACACACACACACAAACATTACCTAATGCTCAAAGTTGTGGGCTCTGCTGGGATAATCAGTGTTTCCTGATTATTCGTCTCGATTTCACTTTCTCCCTTTGCTTTCTCATTTCTGATGCTTTCTGTCCTCTGCCTCAAATACACGTCCAGAGAAAATCTCAGGCTGAAATGACTAGACAGTTCAACAAGAGCAGCATCAAGGAGCGAGCGCAGCAGCTGAGCTGCCTGTTGTCAGGCAAAGCAGCTGAACCTCAGGTGAACACCAGAGACCACAGCACTGCATGCTGGGAACTCACACAACCTGAACAGACAGTTAAAGCATGTGGAGCATTGAGAGGGGCTTTTGAAAGGTCTCTCTCTCTGTCTCTCTCCCTCGATTTGATTTAATTTTGGCTTGTGTAACTTTCCAACGGAACAACTGAGGCAGAGGAATACTAAACTGTGATTGGCCAGCACATGCACCTCAGCAGAACTAATTAGGAACGCTGTATACGATTATGTTGCAGTTGGCAGCTGCGCTGTATAATGTCCTCAGTTCTCTGTCGCTTGTCGCCATTCTTTAGTGACCCTCAATATGGCGTAATTTACTAATTGACCCAATTATTAAAGAAGTGATGCCCTTCTTAGTAGAAAAGTGACCATCTCTCTCTCCCTATTTTTGGTCTCAGTTTTCACTGCCTTGTGGGTTGTGGTTTGGATTTGATTCTTTACATCTGTCCTCTTTTCACTTCCTGTTCTCCTCACACAGGCCCCTGAAGACTCTTCCGCTGTTTCTTCTTCTTCTCCTCCTTTTAACATGTCTTCAGCCCACACTATCCCAGAATGCTCCACTCTCTCCTGTATTCTGTCTCCTGTTGCTTCAGTCCAACACAAGCAGGTAAAACCGCTCGCCCGCTCAAATTATACGGACTTCCCCCTTCTTAAAGGGACAGTAAATATAAAAATATTCCCCAAAATTCCCAAAAAATATTTTGAGATGTCTGTGGTTTTGTTCATCAAATGGAAGTCGATGGGTGCCACTGTTGTTTGGTTACCAACGTACTTCAAAAGTCATACAAGTTTGAAATTACATGAGGGGGAGTAAATGATGGAAGAATGTTTGTGTGCACTGTCTCTTTAACATATATTTTAGGATTGACGAGAAATGGATGAGGTGGGTGGTCCCACACTTTCTCCGAACCCACGGTCACTTCTATAATGACACATTACAGTACGTTTAGAGCAGTTAAAATGATGTGATTATACTGATAATAGTGATTACTGGAGCTCTCCTGTATTTAACAGTGTGTGTTGTAGGCTAGATCAACTCTTTGCGCTGTATCTGCAAAACCGTGGTCTCCTGGCAGCTGAGAAACTAGCTTCTGAGTGTTAAAGCAGATCTTTCTGGTGGTTTCAACTACCAGACTCCAAATATCCCCATATCTATAAATAATATTGAAGACCCTTTTACCGTTGTAGTGCAGTGGTGAATCAGAAACCCACCATGACAACTATGACAAACACACAGATCGCTCTGCCGTCAGGCGCGTCGAGTGTCTCGACACCTCCAGACAGGTATCCAAACTTAGGAGTTGTGACTTTATGTACTTCTGTCTGACCTAAAATGAAACGAAAACAAACATTAACTTTGCATGTCCCATAAAACTCAGTGATGTTTTGCAGTTATAAAGCCCTCGTAATGTAATATAATTTAATTTGCTCATTTATAACCGTCTTCCCCCACATATTTTAGAAACTTAATTTGCTTCTAGCAGAATAGAAAATCGCACGTTGCATTTCCTGCACTGTTTCCAGGCCAGTTATAAAATATGCATGACATTGAGTTGCATGCAAAAACGCATATGGTCTGTGTTTTGACTATCTACCAGTCATCTCTTTGAATATCTGTTTTTCTTTGCTTGACTTTATTTTTTTCTCTGTTTCTTACCGTTTTATTCCAAATTTCTGTTTGCGTGTTATTGACCGTCAGCGCACTGTGGGAAAGGTTTCCTCTGCCATCGGGGTTAAAGCAGCTACACTGGCCATCTTATACGAGACCGATCACAGACCAAACAATCCGTTCACCCTCTCGCTGGTAAGCACCTTCCGCCCAACACGCCTGCGACAGCCAGGTTCGGATTCTACAGAATCCTCAGAAGTTTCGACTGAGGTTTTTTTTAAAGTTAAGTCATTTGATTTTGTCGCCAAAGAAGCGCATCAGTTTGGTTGTTTGTCAGCATCATAAGGTCTTGTTTTTTTATTTCCTCTGGTCTTTAACAATGCGCAGGAATCTTGTGATTGGTTAAACTACAAAAACATCTGTGTACAAGACCTGTGCATGTTCTTTCATTGAAAGCCACAACTGTGTTGCAGTCTTTATAGTTAAAAGGGTCTTTGTTTACAGACAGAAGCCAGAAGATGTGCAGAATCTGGGGTGGTAATATATTTTATTTCTTCCTTCTGGCTAATCAAAGAACAATACTACAGCTTTATGCTACTTATAACGGTTTTATTGGTTTCCAGTGTTTGCTTTGGCTTGTGTATTAACTAGATGCTACAACCAGTTTGACCTGTGTTATGTTGTACCAATTTCTAAGTGTGTGCAGCCTGTGAGCTTTGATCTGGTTACTTATTGTCTGGCGCTTCACTAAGTGAACTACACTGTGGTGTCGCCGGTTGAGTGTCTACTCACAGGTTTGGTGCTCGTTTGAACCCAAAGCACTTTACAACTCCGCTGAGTGTGATCATGTGACTCTAACCCACACACACAAATCTTTAACACAACACAATCAGTGTTTCAAAGCGGCCACTGTATGTCTGTCCATTTGAATTTTAATGACAAATGTGTCTATCATTTCTAGAGTATGAGGATAAGATCCTTAACCTACCTAACCCGGGCCTTTGTTTTCCCTTTAACTTCCTAGACTCCTGATTGGTTCTTGTTTCCTGTGATGTCATAGATTGTGCTGTGTGTTTTCAGACCAGCCTGCGGAAGGACTTCCCTCAGAGTCTGGGCGGGAGCGACACCTGTCACTTCTGTAAGAAGCGCGTGTACGTGATGGAGCGACTGAGCGCCGAGGGGTTCTTCTTTCACCGGGAGTGTTTCCGCTGCAATATCTGCGGCTGCACTTTGAGACTGGGCGGCCACGCCTTCGACTCCAACCAAGGTGTGCCGCGGTTGAGCCGCTTTGCTGCAGTCTTGGCTGCGGCGTTGCATGGAAAACGTCTGGAGTCCGTTTAAACTCACAAATGCGCTTTTTCTTGCAGGCACCTTTTATTGCAAGCTGCACTTTTCTCAGCGGATAACCAGCAGTAGACACAGAAAAGGAGAGGTAATGTTGTGATGCGTTTTATGTAACTGATTTTGATTGGCTGTTGGCTAACCATTGTAAAATAACCAATATACACACACCTGTGACTGTGGATTCTGTACTTATTGAAGTCTTAACACAGTATACACTCCGCTTTCATATTTCCAGTTGATTGGCCTGGTTTATCACTATTAATACAATAATTCATTTATATGGTTAATCCAATATTTACACAATTGAAGTAACCATGTATTTTTATTATATGTGTTTTATTATTAATTATATTACGATCATGTTTGGGCTGAGTTTCTCAAAAGCATCGTAAGCCTAAGTGTATCGTAGCACCAATTGGCACCAGTGGTCTGTGCGGTCAGCTTAAGCTCAACATGCTTTTGAGAAACGCAGCCCTGGTCCTTTAAATGGTGACATCACGATGACATCACTGTTGCATCATGCAGGTGTACGGACGGGGCAGGCCCTCAACCAGTGCTAACTCCGAGTACACGGCCACAGATGGCCACCACGTCCAGCCCTCAGGTACCCTGACTTCCCTTATTAGGAAAAGTCTACACTGGCCACTGCACGTGGGCCGCACGGTGTTCGGTGTGCCCCGCCGGCTCGCCCGCTGGATGTATAGGGCGACCCGGGCTGTAGGGCTGCACGCGAGAGAGCGTCAGGAGGACTATGCCTTCCTTTATGAGCTTCTGAGTCTGGGCGTGCCCTTCATATATGCGCTGCATGAGGTCACGGGCCAGATGAGCCGAGAAGGAATAGCTCCGCCCCCATAGAGCATGACAGTCGGCCGAGCAGTGTCGGGGTCTCTTAAAGGGACCTCGACGCTTCTGGGCTCAGTGGGGGCTGGGACTCCTTAAACTCTGTAGACCTGTGTGTGCCTAATCGCACAGCCACTTTTTGTTTTGTTTACTCGCCATTGCAATATTTTACTCGCCATTGCAATATTTTCTCTCACACGAGTCTTTTCTTAAGCTACTTTTTGCAGTATTGTGCGGTTTGCACGCAAAGCTGAACCGAATTACTTTTGTTAAATCTTGAGCTTCTTAAGCTGCTTAAACGACACGGTTCTACAGGGTTTAAGAAACAAGTGTTTGTATTCATACGATTGCAATTTTTGACAATGTCAGAAACCAAAGCTGATGAACTAAAGCACTTCAGAGGTGTGTCGCTTTGTTCTAACTGCCTGAAATTGCCGGTTTAACGTGAACGATCAGGTTCGCATTTTCCCTTGTTACCTGTTATGCAATTTATGTTTAAATTGCATTTTGACGACTTTGTTAATGAGGTAATTTGATATGCTTTGTTTTTTCCACTTTTTTTTGTTCACTTTCACGAATCCTGATTTCAAGGGGATAGTTCACCCAAAACTTAAAACCGTCATTTGTTCACTCGTTCTTGCGTCTCTTCAAACCTGCGCGACTTGTGGCGCAAAAACGATCGTTTGAAAAGTCTCAATGCTGTTTTTTTTCCCATATCGCACCAGATCATAATTTAGACTTTTTTTGAGAGCTTAACAGACATCTGCACCATGAGCTGTCGATTGCACGGAATAGCTGCATGAAGATCCTTCATTTGTGTTACACAAATAATACAGGTGTGGAATGATTTGAGGGATAATGACATTTTTGGGTGAACTGTGCCTTTAAGGGTTTATCAGATAACCAAAATTTGAATTTGTAATGTAATGCTGCAGGTACTATTGCTGATTTGTACTGTAAAAGTGGAAATGTGCTTCTAGAGTTCCTTTTCTCCTTCAGTGAATAGGGTAATGTGTCAGTTGTCCAACATTCCACGAATACGTGTGGTACAGAACTTTTTGTTTATTTTATTGCACTGTTCTATTAGTGTTCTGCTTTTCAGTGTCCTGAACGTGCCTCCTAATTATAGCTGATTCTAAAAACATTCGCGTCTGATTTAAGTGCTGTTTCCATAAAAATCTTTACATTTCCATCTCTCTCCTCATATTTCATTTCCATCCTATCCTACGTCATGCGTACAGTCATACGTTTCCAAGTTCCCAATGCTCCAACCCCTGATTGGCTGAACCGCGAGAGCAGGAACGTGATTGGCCTGCATGGGTCAGGTGATCAGGTCGTTTTGCTTTGCACTGGCTTCTTGCATATCCCTTAACTGAAACATTAACCCCATTATTGAGAATGCGGCATGGGTCTAATGTATGAACATTCGTAACAGTCATAGACATCATGACATCACAAAAGACAGCGTTTCATTTGTGTGTACCCAAAACTAACAGACTAACAGACGTGCATTCCTATGCTTGCCATTCCCAGCATGCACCTGTTTTTACGGATGTCTTACAGTGCATCCCATGAAGTAACCGGGCTTCTTGTTTCTCTTCATGTTTGTCCTCTATGTTGCAGAGGCTGATTTACTGTCCCAATCCCATGTAAGACCGCTCTCTTGTTCCTTATAGAAACACAGAGTGAGCTTGTCACTGACGTTCTGAAACCCTTGTGAGGGAAAGTTTTGTTTTTGTAAATTCTGGCTCTTTCCAGCCTGTGTATTTCACAATGAAAGACGATGTTTTTTTTCCTTAATTTATAATATTAAAAGCCTGTAAGCATTAAAATAAATCCGTTTTTAACTCGAAGAGTTTGTTTCTGCCTTTTTGTCTCGGTTCAATGAGCTTCCTGTACAATAATCCCAGCTGACCCGAAATATTTGTATGAAGACGTTAATGCAAAATGCAAATATTTTAATGCAAAATAAAAATCAGTCAAATAACACCATTGCCAAGCTGTACAGGTCTGTTATAACACATGGCCTATTATAACCCTATGCCAGATACTGTATATCACACACGGTCTTCACAAATATAACCACCCTACCCTAATGTTTATTTTTTCTTCTTTTAACATCACAGCCCCACATTTTAAAAGCATTAGATCATCTGACCACTTTTAGAAAACCACACTTTTATTGTACATACATCAGACCCATTGCAATTGCCAGATATGTCTAAATTTATACATGATCTCACTCGGTTATTTTGGGTCTTTTCTATCACTTGTCCTTTTATCTGCCTGTGGCTGCTTTTCATAGATGACGCCTTATGAAATACATTTTTTAAATCAGTTTTGTTCATTACTTTTGCTATGACACGCGGACATTATTTTTACGGTACAATCTATAGCTTCAGCTTTCTCAGAGCTAAAGGACATAAAACTTATGTATTGTAAAATCCAATTATAAACGCTCTTGTAGCTTAGTTAAACTTTCTGTAGGAATGTTTCCGTATTAACGATAAAAAACGAATGAAAAAGCAACATCTTTGACCTCGTGGTCTTTTCATACACAAAGAATGTGGTATATTTGAGCGCGTGCACGTGAAGGGTTCGCGTGTGCCAAAAAGAGCTGAATAATGGAGGAGAGGCTGTATGTAAATTTGTTCATAGGAAGGGCGCGTCTCAAGGTTGTAACGTGCACTTGTGTTCGGTACGTCCCGCATTGTTTACTCCTCTGCAAGAAAAACAGACCGTTTTTTTTAAAGAAGAGTTGTTTAAACATTCTCATGAACAAAATCCTAAATTGACGGCCATCGTCCTCTCTC
>JAZGTJ010006358.1:0-25123 GCA_036877575.1 Botia almorhae | reverse complement strand
TGCACATTTGCTTTTCTCTTTCATTAGACTTTAGAGAGAGATCAATAAATAACCTACTAAAGGACTCTTATTTTCTCCAGGGTTTAGGTATTAGGCGTCTATACCCAGTTTAAAATCCTTTATTAACGCTCGTCTCTGGTGATCTGATTACAGGTGGTCGGGTGAGACAAACAATACTCGTAGTATTTTAAATATGTGTTTTAGTCAAGCGTTATATCTGGCATTGTTTTGATGAAACATTTGATTGACAGATAAGTAGGTGGTCCTTTGTTGTTTGGGATATTTTATGGCACATACAGCTTTATGTTACAGGTGTGATGTGTATGCATTTCTGTCGTTGGTTAATAGCAGGTATAAACCCGGCCAATGCACATATACATGAGGTTTGCTTTGTCTAGCTGGAACTGATGAAACAATAACGTTATTTCAAGTGTGTTACAGGTTTATATCATCTCATTGTCATGAATGTAAAAGCTTTGTTTTAGCCATGTCACTTCTCGCTTGGACTACAATGTCATCTTTAATGTCACTGTAAAGTTATTCTGATCACATTTCTGTCTCTCTCTCTCTCTCTCTCCCACTGTTTATAGCACTTAAACATCAGAACACTTACTGATGATGTGGTAAGAATCCATCCTTTATTCAGGTTTCTCTCGCTTGTTCCATCGCAATTCACTAACAGCAGGCTTATATCTAAGATTTGATTTCCTCTCTCTCATATCCCACATTATTAACCTCATATTACAGATGCCTAACCCAGTGTTTGACTTTCATAACTATGGTAATTTATTCTAAATCAGTATCCTACAAGGTTGGTTATGTGCAATATGAGTTTGATCGGGTTTATTTGAGCAAACTGAATTTACTAATCTACTACCCTGTCGAATGTACTTCTTTGTTTATTAGGGCATCTTTCTAAAAATGATGTCATTGGAGCGTCTTACTTTTGTAATGCTTTGCTTAACTAACCCTTGAGAACTGTTTAGCATGCATTATGATTAATGATGCTGCATGCACCGCATGTAAACGTACAGCTTTTGCAGCGTGGTGTTGTTCAGCTCATGGTAAGTGAGACGTATTGCATCAGACCTGTTCTAGGTGAACCCCATCAACATGCAAGGATTTCAAATTCTGCACGAATATTACCGAAGCACGGACTGCCATAGTCAGAAAACCCATTAACAAATTCAAAGTCAGCATTAATCACGAGTGCGCGTTAGATAAAGCAGCTCATCAAATTTTTCTGATTATATTTGCTTTATAACCGTAAAAAGTACATTGAGTTTATTTTTTTGTGCTAAAGAAACAGTGAAAAGACACAAATGGTGTTGAGCTGAATTCTGAAGCATCTGAGAATTTCATGTTCTGAACTAAATTGTATTAAACAGTTTGGTGGTATCAAGTCTTTGCAGCTGGACCTGTTTCCTCTAGCAGCAGTGAAAGGTAATGAAATATTTTGGATGGGGGACTTTAGGTCATGGAGTGGAGCAGTCAGTTAATTTAAACAGCACCTGGACCACCTTATCGATGGAACTCAGTGGCCGTTTTTTACCCTCATGTTGAATAGCACCAACGTTGGCATTTAGCACAGCAATCATCTCCGTCCTCACTTCCATCTCATATCATCCTTCTCGCTTTCCTCACTCCTGCCCTCTTCACGCTCTATTCATCTCTTCACCAGGTTTCGTCGTTCCTCAATACATTTCAATCATCTCTTCCTTAATCTCTCACCTCCTGAGTCCTTTTCTCTTCCCCATCTCTCTCTCATTCTCTCTTTCTCTCTCTCTTCTGTCCTACTTTAACATTGCTCTTGTAGCCTTAAATTGCGCTTTGTTTCTTTTGCATTATTGATTGCCATCAGAATGTGTTTTTGTTTGTGTTGGTTTGGTATTGATCCTTGCAGCCCCAGGTTGCCAGAGGGAAGTCAGACTCAGGAACAGGGTAATCAGGATTATGATGAGGTAGACACTGCTGGGACACTCTGTCACAAACACCAGTCAGGTGCGGTCTGAAATGTATAAATCAATTAGTTTCTTAAATTAATTGAGAATTTTTTGGGGCTTAGAATAGAGATCACTTCTGAAGGAAAAGGCTTAGTTTAGTGTTTTTTTAAATGTGAACATTAGGCTACTAAACAACATTAACTAGAGGTTCTAACTAAATGGTTTTTGGAACAAAGGAAGCATGGTACATAATCTAAAAATATACTAAAACATAAACCAGAATGGATGAGAAAGTAAATAAATACACAGAGGTGTGGATATGGAGGACTATGGAGGAAAATGAGACATTTTTCCAACTTTGAGGTTGTGTGTGAGGTAGCAGAGAGGTGTAGGACATGTTTTGGAAGGGTGAGTCATGTTTTTAGATAATGGGGGTGGTCTTTCCTAGGTGAGGGCTGTTTTTGGTCAGGGTGGAAATGTGTTTTGGTGCTGAGAGGGGAAATTACTGCATTGGGGCCTGCTGAAGTGATCAGAGGAGGAATGATGGGCAATGGCGCCATTAGTATAACATCAAAGTGTCTGTTGGTGAGAAAAGGAGAAAGAGAGTGTGAGATAGAGATTGCATGGAAGTAAGCTGCAGACTCATAAACACCTAAACAGCCCTGAAAAGCACTTCATCATCTCGATCAGCTCACATTGGCTGCGGTATGATGTCTGCTGTTGTTATCGAGGTACAGGCTGCACATATTTATTTATCTATTCACCGGTAACGAGCGTGGAATAGCAAACTGCTTCTTCCCTCCGCTGGGGATGAATCTCTGTGATTAAACTGATCAGTGCCATCACTCAATGTAGCGAAGAGGCGCTTTAGGGCAACAGCAAACCAAATTAGACAGATGATGGTGTCGTTCGGTATCAGACACCACACTTTTGCTCTGTGCATTGGCTCCACACACTGTAGTCGCTACCTACACTCCGATCCACTGCTTGTGTTTAATTAATTTTACATCAGCTTCGTTGCTGATTATCTCAGTGTGGCGCTCTGTTTCTCACCCAGATAATGCACGATGGGTGGCGTCTGCAAAATATATCCTCCAAGATAACTGCTGCTAATTTACCCGCCCGCCGAATGAAAGGGGGCAAAGCCCCTGAAAATAAACCATCTACCTTTTCGGCTAGGTCGGACATCTCAATCGCCCATCTCCCTGTCACGCCCACAGGCCGGGGGAGAGCAAACAGCTCCCTGACAAATCTAATCCAATTAGGAAATCATTATCTGTGTGATGCGGGGGCCCACCACCTCAATATAAATCTTTGTTGGGTTACTGCGTTTCCACGGATGCTCAGGCGCTCAGTTTGTTAGACATTCTGAATGCGACGGATGTATCCAGAAACTGACAGATTTGTAATGAAACTTGCCTTTGAATGAGACAGGAGGTGCAAATGATCATAAGAAAAGTTTACAGGGCAGAAGTTAGGCAGAAGTTATACTCAGGCTGATGCTTTTAGGCGTGTGCATGACCGTCTAGCAGCTGCGCCTTGCACTAGATTTGATGCCTTGTTACATAGAACCTCGTCAACAACTAACAGAAACATTAGAAAAGCCTGCATGTGTGCTATACAGCATTTCTCATGAAGACTAACATGCTCTTTATTCAAGTCTTCACAATCGCAGTGCAATAATAATGCAGTTGAAACAATGAACGAGAGCTTCAGAGATGTGATTATTACAACTATCAGTACGTTTTCTCACTCACTCACTCACTCTTTTTTTTTAGTTGGACAGATTTGCCAGTATCCGGATCCCTGGCAGTAAAAAGGATCGGCCACACCTCTCTCACATGGCTAAGCACTCTTCTTCTTGTGACTGGTCCACCCCCTCTGAATTTGAGGAGCTCTCTTCAAAGATCACGTCGGAGAAGGAAATTCTGGCCCTCTTTGAGAAAATGATGGTAAGATTGTTGGCATCATATATGCATTTGTTGATCTTTGTTCATGCTGTGTCTCTATGCCATTTTGGTGTATGCGTTTGTCTTCTGTGGACATGTATTAAACTTGCTAATTATCTCTTATACACAGTGACCTTTATCAACCTTTCAAGCACAATAATCAACAGAGGTTTATTTGCAATTATGTTTTAAAGAAATGTAACCTTTTCATAATGGAATGGAGTGTAACGGGTCACTGACCTCAATCAGCTTGTATTCATGAAAGGATTAGGCCCTCGTGCCTATATATTTACAACCTCAGATACAAACACGCTCTTCAATACTCTTGCACACTCATTGTACAGCAAATGTTAGTTTGTTGTTCCAAACAGAAAACACACAATCTCCTATGTAATCCTCATTTTTAAGTAGCATCCACTGAAATGAAGAGATGCTTAATTTACAGTATTCGTTCTGTTTCGGACACAGACATTACAGTCTTGTATTAGTTAGAAATTTGTTTGGCTTAAAATGTGTAACATTCATAGATATTAACCAAACAGATGAAGCATCTAATAATGGATACATGTTGTTTGCAGTGGTGCTTGTAGGTGGCGTGTCCTTTTTCGGCCTCTACGAGAGCTTCCCACAAGTGATGTAAACTTTATCGCTTCTTTATTTTGTCAAGTTTCTGAAGTCTGAAGTGAAACTTTAGATTTGTTTGTACATTCAAACGGTTGTGTCTGCAGTTGAAGTTAACTTCAATTGCACTTTGATTACAAACCAACTAAAAATCAACCAGCCGTTCATCTCCGGCATGTTTGTTTCATCAACCTCCCCTAGAGTATCATTTGAAAACTTTCTGCAGTCCTCTGTCGCCTGACTGCTGTGGTATGGAGGTCCCTGTAGGTGCCCCGTGAGAGTGGGGGTGGTGTTAGCGGTTGAGCAGCGCCTGCGAGCGCAGGATTGAGTGACAGGAGCAGCCACCGCTGGGTGGGAAGGGAGAGTGTGGATAACGTGGGCAGAGACGCAGTCATTAGTCACGGCAAGTACGGTTTTGGATACATGAGCATGCCAGCAGAGGTGACAGGGCCAATGGTGGTAATGGATGCCTTTCCACATCTATCCCAGCATCCTCTTCTCTCTGTGACACGCAAAGACTGCATCACGAATACGAGCCCATCGGTGAAATCTTAAGCAGCTCTGCTGATCTATCATCTTGGGAAAAGCAAGCAGGAGTGTTGTGGGGGAAAGGGGACATAAGACCAGAGGACACTCAACATTGCTCACAGCCATTATAGCTTTTCTCTCTCTCGATATCTCCTCATCCTCTCTCTCTTATTGATTGTATTGTTCTTTGTTTCGCCATGAGATTTCTTTGCTCTATCTGTTGATGGTAGTTGTAAAACTACCCGTGGCTGCACTGTGGCTGTACTCTCTGTCAGAGATACTGAGTTTAAGAAGTGCTACTTTGCTTTGGCAGTGAACATGTTGCTCCGGTGAACTGCAGAGTTAAATATATCCGAAAATATCTGCAATATAGCTGACAGGGTCTGTCCTAACACTATACCAAGTTCAGTTTTATTAACATGCTCATTTCTGTTTCACTGTTCGTTTTTAATACTTGTAGAAATTGGCCCATAAGGTTTGCTAATACATAATTCATCAATTGGGTTAGATGCTCCTTTTTAAAAGCTTTTGAATAAAAAAGACAATTTAACTAAATGTGTCCCCATATAGACGAATGTATATAATTGCTAAGTTAATTATTATAATCTTATACTCTGTAAGAGAACACCTAATTTCATTTGATTTGCAGAATTTGTATTGCGTTTTAACCTTTAACTGATTGAACACAATGAGTCTTTTTTGTTTTTGTGCCATTTCAATCTCCTTTACTTTCTCTTAATGACATAAGATGCTAGCATACATTACGCATCCGCCTGACAGATCTACAGTGTGAGTGGAGGTTGGCGTTCTATGCTTTTATTTTTTCAGTTTGGAAAAGAACAGGTGTGAGACATGGCTTGATTCATATGAATATTAAAATGGAAAGATGCGAGAGCTCTTTGCTGTTCTGTGCTAATCTAAATTGGATTACCACCAACATTCTCCAGTACTTTTCCTCTTTCTTTTGAGCAGTAACATCAGTGAAATCAGTGTCTGATTTGTTAGTCCCTTTATCTCAAATCTGTCTGACCAAGGTCTCTTCATTAATAATTGTGGTTCTCATAAAGCTGGTTACAGTGCAGGATTAAGAACTACTCAACTACTTTTTTCTCTTTTAACATGCGTCCTCTTTTTCTCCTTGTGGTTTGTGTTTTTAGGAGGATATGAATCTTAATGAGGAGAAGAAAGCTCCACTCAGAGAGAAGGACATAAGCACTAAACGGGAGATGGTCCTTCAGTACATCATCACAGCGGCAAAAACCGTAAGTCAAAGACTGACTGAGCAGTAAATACTTTTGATAAGCACCAGATTTTCTTGTTGCTTTAATTTTCTGTTCCTTTTACTTTATAATGGTTTCCACTAATGACTTCAGTACTGAACAAGAAAAGCCAACTACATTTACACAGCCACTAAATATTGTTGTGGTCCTGTTGTAGAGTGCAAAATAAGGTTTGTTGGCTTGTGAACAGTAGTGACAACCAACATTTGATTAGATCTAGTCACTGTCGTCCATCGGAGCTGTTCTCATGAGGTTTGTAGTCTAGCTGTGGCCTGAATGCAGCATTTTCTTACTTTAAAGGTCAGGGGAGGGCACTTAACAAAATTCTCCAGTTCATCTCTGTTCATCTACACTTTGATCCTGGTGAACGCCTTAAATTCATGGACCCTTGTTTAGGATGTGTATGTCTTTGTAAAACAGTATTAAGTAATGCTCCTAAGCCACCACAGATGTGTGTTTGTATGTGCTTATGTTCAGTTGTTGTCTTGTGCCAGTGCTTTCCGTGTGTGTCTGTGTGGAGCGTGTGTGTCTGTGTGGAGCGTGTGTGTCTGTGTGGAGCGTGTGTGTCTGTGTGGAGCGTGTGTGTCTGTGTGGAGCGTGTGTGTCTGTGTCGAGCGTGTGTGTCTGTGTCGAGCGTGTGTGTCTGTGTCGAGCGTGTGTGTCTGTTATTGTACTTGTGGGTTTGCTCTGATAAAAATATCTATAACTGCAGGCCCCTCTTATGAGGACATTGACAGGCTAAAGACTGTATTTATCTGAGATGATTGCCCTCATTTTAGTTTGTGTCTTTTGTTCTCTTCTCCTGAGGTGAGAGGGAGGCGTTGATCTTCCTCACGTATACTTATCAACTCATATTGCTGTGGTTAAAGGTGGCAAGATGTGATTTTACATCATGTCCCAATATGTACTTCAGTGTGCCACTTTTTTGTAATTAGCCTGAAGCTTTGTAAGGAAAATACAGGAGAGAGCAGAAATACTGTTGAAAAATAATGAGAGAGATTCGTATAAAAGCTCTTTATTAAATCCTTTTCTGTTTGTATTTTTATGCGCAAGTTCTGACCAATCAGCTCCATCCATTTTCTGGCTTAAGAAGTTGTAACAGTGCTGGAAGAGTTTTGTATTAATGCTATGACAAACCTGTAAGAATAATAGTTTGTGAATGTTCAAGATTAGGGTGCTTTGACATAATAAATCTGCTGTCAAGGGTTCAAGGCAGTCACAGTGTTTTAAAAGAGCTGCAAGCCATTTTGTAGTAACCCCCGTGATGTGGAAAAAAAATTAGACAGGTGGTGAAGCTTCTCTCCATCTGGGCAGTTAAAGAAATGTATTGACAGATTACTGGAACAGTTAGATTCGCTTATTTATGACAGAATAACCAGCCTTCCTTACTTAATCCTTTGAGAATTAAATGGTGCAGCTGCTTAAAGGTTATTTCCAGAAAATAACATCAAAATAACAGCAACGGAGATAAAAGAAGAAAAGCTGTATGTGTGAATATAGCAGATGTGGCACAATTAATCTAAAAGGTCAATTTTACTGGAATTTAATGGGTGTTATGTGTAAAAAGGACAATTTGTTTTAACATTAGCAGCTTAATTGAAACAGAAAATAACTTGCCATACCTGATTCAACGTGTATGTTAAATACTAGCGGCTTGATAAATTGATTTGAGTGTGCTAGTCAGTGTAGAAACAGAAAAATCGCATCAGACTACAGCTGGGATTCATCGCCCCGAGCAGTCTTGCTTAAACATGCAGGTTGAAGCGATCTGCATTAGATTGATTTCAGAATTTTAAGCCAGGCCTTTTAGAGGATTGTTTGTCTGTTTTTAAGTCCCTACGTGTTGGTGAGACAGATTGACAATCGTACCGGTCTTAGAATCTTATGTTCAACAAATCCTCAGGTTCTTTCACTGCCCAACATGGCTCCACACAAGTGGAAACTCTGCATGCAGGATTCAGACAAGGTGGATAAAAGTTTTTTTTTTTTCTTAGCAGAAATTAATTCCCTGATCTAATCCCCTCGATGGTTAGCCGTGCATTCGTTTAAAGGGCCCGCAACCAATGGAAGAGAAACAAGAACAAGGGAGTTTAATTATAATGCCATTCCTCTCTTTCCACTGAGAATTTAATTATTTTGGAGTGCTTGGAGATTTCAGGATGATTCAATTTGGATTGTTTTTGCTATCTGGAGTGGCTGGCCAAGACTTGTGGTTTTTCTCCAATCAGCTTGTGGTTTTTCTCCAATCAGCTTTAGACTCTGCGTTCGGAGCGCTGAAACTCAGACCCCGTGCAATCACGATAAAAATGCCCAGTGTCTTAGAATCTATTGAATTTCCTCAGAAAAATAGATGACCCCACGTTTTCCTTCCTTCAATCAAATATAGATGATGCTGCTCTGTGTTGATTTGGGTTACACAAGTAATTGAAACCTTTTGAAGGCAATACAGGTGTTTTACAGTAGTCAAGGCTTTTGATAAGTAACGCTATTAAACATTTATAGGAAAACATCTAAACTTGCATTCCCAGAAGCGTAATAAATTCTTCAGCACTGTGTACTGAAGTAGTAAAGACCCAAGGTTGAAAAACAACAAAACCGATTGTAAACTCAAATCAATTAATCCACTGATTGTGGGAGTGGAGTGACTTTCTATGTTTTTGTAATTCATAAAAGTTTAACATCACTAATTGTATTAGTTTATGAGGGCAAATGTGCTAGATTATGTGAAGTGTATTGTAGACTCTTTAAAAAATCTGGAGTCAGTGTGACAGAACAGGTGGTGATGTATTGGTGTTTTCGAAATTTACTTTTTCATACTTAAATAAGCCTCTTCTTATGCTGCCCTGCCTGGTTTGATGGATGGACATTACTTTAAATGTGGAAAACATCCTGGATTCTCTCTCTCTCACACACACACACACACACACACACTCTCTGTTTCTCTCTCTCTCTCTCTCTCTCTCTGTCCCTTTCTCCTGTCCCTGCACTCCTTCATCTTTCACTCTGTCCATCTCTTGTCTTTTGACATTCAGGCCTGTTTGTTTACCCCCTGTCTGTGTTCTTGACGAATAATTGCCTCTCAGTGAAGCCCTTCCTGTTGGCTCTGCTCCTTCGTCTTGCCTGGTAATTGAAACTATAGATTCTGGCATAGGCTCCTTTGCCTCTCTTTGTTAATAACATTCACCTTTTAAAACATTCACCTTGTCATAGCTAACAGAGGGCCGGGGTATAATTACCATTTGCTGTACCTGCAATGAATGGAAATAGTCAAAGTTTTAGATCTTTTGGGAATTGATGCTTTGTCATTAGGTCTTGTTTAGTGCTCGTTACTTGATATTAGAAGAGCGGGGAATAACAAGTCCCAGACATTTTAATACAAATAGCTCACAGTCAAAAAAGTTATATTGATCAGTAAACAAAGTGTTAAGCTATTTGCAGATGATTAGATATGAATATGGAAATGGAGAATGGTAAGGACACAATGTCAGTGCATTCTAATAGAGGATGTTGACTCATCGTGTTCTAATAGTTATTGAGTGATGACACTATATACATACAGGTTCATCCAAAACACTCGGAGAGCAATACACTTTCCCTGTCACAGTACAGTATAGAAGTGTATGGTATGGGGGGGTCTGAACACTGTCATCGTTATTATCACCGGCAGCATTTGTCATCCATTATTTATGATCTATGGTACATGTGGGTGTCAGCTAGTGTGGAAAACTGGTACTGAAAGTAATGAATTAACAGAATCAAAGATTCACATCTGCCTTGTGAAAATGTGCTTTGATTGGTAATTATAAAGATTAACCTAAAACTAACCTCTCCATTTCTCTTTTGTGTCCTCTCCAAAATATCGCAAGGTTGTTGATCAGAAATAATTATTGTGTTTTAATTCACGGCTGATAAAGGGACTGATAAATTTATCCCATTCAGTCTGCTTCCCTTTGTTATGCACAGACACGTGCTCTGGAATTCAGCTGCTTTATCACAGCAAGAAACAAAAGAACTGGCAAATGTTACATGCAGGAAACAGGCGACCGTCCAAACTATTGAGACGGTTTTCATCAGGGAACCTTTCAGGGCATGTTTTTCCCCGTATTCCTTTCCCTAATTCACCACATTATGTGCTTTAAAAATAATCATAATTTCTTCTTTGTCTAGACCTCTTTTAGACTGTCACACAAATCAAAGTGTTGTACAATTCAACGGCAAATTGTACCAAAAACAGTAGGTGGTAATAATGTTTTTTATTTTACCATTTTAAAACAGTTTAAAGTCTCCTAGCTACAAAACAGCATCTGTTTTGTTTATGTGATGTAATACAGCTTTAATGATTGACAACACTTAACAATCTATTTCTGTATTTGTTCTGAGTAGTTAAGAGACTTAGTTACTCAGTAATAAGAGTTAAAGCAGGCCGGTGTCTTCTTTACAGTTTCTTTCCTCATTAGCATGTCTAGTATTATTGCCACCACTTACCTTCACTCTACGACTGCCTATTATTCAGGCTATAATAACTGTCTGTTGTCACCTCAGAAATTAGCTCAGGAGCTAAAACCAAAGCCCTTTATAAATAGAGAAGATACGGTAAATAAGTGTTACAGCTTTTAAAATTACAGCACAGTGCTTCTTTGCAGTTAAATATATTAAATTGAGATTGTAATGTAAAAAGTGCAGTCTTCAACTTAAGGAATTCGTTCTAAAGCTTATTATAAATCTTTGAATTGACATAGTTGAAGTTACTGTCAAAGGACATTTGTATTGAATTTCTACTGAAATAATATTTGGTAAATTCTTAAAGGTTAGTTTGCCATCTGAATTTTTCAAAGATGACCATGGCTGAAGGATTTCAAACAGTTTATTTTTCCTTGTTTTAAAAACTTGAAGGTGAAAATATGACATTGGCCATTATTCGAATTCGATTATTCGCAAAGAAACTTCTAAAAAGTTTGTGGTTATTAAAAATGACCAACGTGCTTTGACCTTATGGACCTAGTTCTTGAAGTAGAACCAAAAACGTCAATGAAGTTTCTATCTGATTTGATAAAATCTTTGCTGATATTGTTTTGTGTGGATTGTTAGCTGAATACATCTGAAAACATTGTAGCTTTTTACCCGCTAGCTTTGCAGCAGCTGTATGTCGTTGCCTTCGGTATGCTGTGAGAAAGTCAGGCTTGTCTAATCATTGTAAATCTAGATTGTTCATTTACAGGTCAGACTCGTCATCGGTGCTGTAAAATAGGTGTCAGAATAGACTTGCACTCTTTGACGTGAAATACAAAAGAACTTTGAACTGACTAAATCACACAATATCTGTTACAGGGTGCCGGTAGCCTTTCCAGATGGTAATGTGATCTCATTGTACGTGACGTTCAGCAAAGAATAAGAGGGAGGTGTAAAAATCAAAGCTGAATTAAACATTAAAACAAATGAGATTTGAGGTATTAAATAGGTTTAGTTTTAAGATATAATCCACACACACATTTTGTGTGTGTGTGTATTTGTGTATAATAGTCGACATGTTTCCCCTGATTCATTAAAACACAGGGACAGACACACTGGGCTGATCTCTGTTCCAAGGACAGCGCTACCATTAAGCAGTCACAACATTCATCAGTCAAATTAGGAATGTTTTATTCAGCATAGAGAGAAAATGTAAATTCACAGACTCCTCTAAAGGTTATGTAAATAGCCAACAGTGTGCTTCCAGCACTGACAGAAATGCCCACTCATTTATTAACTGCTTAATGAGTTCATTTCTTTTTGCTTTCGCCTTTGGCGTGAATGGTCTGACAGCAGCACGGGGATCCCTGGAAGCTCTCTTGAAGAAACATGTAAAGAAAGATGGTGTACCTTTCGCTTAGCGCTGCAGTTTTCCTTTGTACAGTTTTGTTAAGGTGGCAAATACAAGATGCCTTTGATTCTGCTTCAGTCCGTTTACTTCATAAGTTCTGTCATCATTTGACTCATCCCACCTTGTTTCAAAGCCTTATGAATGACTCTATAAAAAATAGTCAATTGTCAGGCTTCTCTCCAGAATATGTCTTCGTATGACTTGATTGGGTTTGCTCTGAGTAATGCAGATGAGGCAGAGAAAAATGCCCATCGTCTGACTCCTTCAACATTTATGAATTTCCAAAAGCTCTATAGAAATCACCTCCTACATTTATTCTCATAGAGTTGTTCATCATAACAAACCAAAGCATATGTTCCTCTGTGAATATTGTATTTTCTCCCTGTTCTTGGCTTGTTACGCTTGTGCTTCTATAGTTCCCGACCACAAACGTGAAACCTCCCACATCTCTTCTCAACTTTTTGAGCCAGATCTTCTGTAGGAGCTGCCAGTGGTGATAAAGATGGATACAGGAAGCTGTAGAAACGCAGGTGTGGGGGATGTAGCATAACTACATGTCTGCATGGATGTAGCATAGCTTGGTACACTGTAGAATACCACCTTCTAATGGAGCAAGTCTGTCTGATACATGGTTCAGGACCTTGCGTCTTTGTTATTTTTTCCTCACCTTTCTAGACCCCTAAATTATGGTTAAATTGCTCCAAATGGTTGAGTTTGTTTTAAACGAGAAAATATACTGCAGGTGAGTGTTGTCAATAAAGGAGACGACCGTACGTTTTAGAGTGCCACAACCAGCTCTCCGTATTTCTGTTTTTTAGAGCCAGAATAGACTTTTAGAGTTGTTATACTGTAGGATTGTCCTAAATTGGCGTTTAGTTTGTCCTTTTATCTTGTTGAGGAAAACTTTTGACACACACTCGCACAATCACACTTTTATATCGTCCTAAAGCTTTGTGGCTGGAAAATGGCAAAACCTTGAGTTCGATAGTTGTTTTGAAGTGGTTTGTAAGCGCTGCGGTGGCACGAAGAAAAATGAAGTAGTGTTTATTTATTTTTTTTAGTCAGAGCTTCCATAAAACTTTTATACTTTAAACTTTTAATGTATGTATGTCACTGAATGGTTGGAGGATTCAGTTAATTTTGAACAGAGCTTCTCACCCCGTCTCTTCCACCCCCCACCCTACTTCCTTCTCCTGAGAATATCCCAATTAGCTCCTTTACTGTAAAATGCTGTACAGGCCTGCAGTTCTCTCCCAGTGACAGGAATTACTTGGCAGTGATTTTAATGTGCTCGATGCAGCTACCTAACAAAGCACATCGCCTGCTCATCAACTCAATTGAACCCACTTCCGTTTTCAAAGTGAAACAGAAGTTGCTTCTGAAAAAAGAGAGGGGGGAAAATACTCTCTTTACTCCACAACTTTTGTTAGAAGTTTGATTGTAGAATTCTGGGGCAATAGCTGTGCTGGTCTGGTTTTGGTCTCGGTGTGCATGCAATTGCTTTTAAATCGTTTTCAACATTTTGCTTCTCACCTTGTGTGCTGCTAAGGGGTCATTTAATCTTTTCTGTAATGTCCAGACCCAAACTTTCCCAAACCATTAGATTCCTCTATGAATGCTAAAGTGAGAGTCACCGTCTACAGGTCTTTTTTTTTTTGAATTTCTGTTTCAATTTTTATTCCTAATTGAAATGTTCTTAACTTACAATTGTTAGCTGGATAATCCTTATTACCATGCAACTGACTTGTCATTGTAGACACAACACTATGCCCTGTTCTAGAGTAAATGTCAGTGGAGTCTCAGGGTCTTAAGCTGTGGTCACAGCAAGTCTTTCTCATGGTCGAGGCTGGTGAAATGAAAAGCTCAGCGGTTGCCAGATTGGCATGCTTTATTAGTCCAGACTTGGGGCTTTTTCTGAGGTCTTGGTGGGAGATGCAGTGTCATTCTGTTCGCCTCTTAATTCTCTTGGTCAGCGGGTAGCTGAGAGGTCACTGCTGGACATCACCAAGCAATCAAAACCGCATTTACTTGTCTAAACCCTGTGACACATCAACACTGGAGGGCGTCCCCAAAACTAATTTGCTTCGGGAGGGAAAGGGTAAGCTTGGGCGACTGGTGATGTGAAGTGACCAGTGAAGAATATTCTGGAGTTCAGCAGGGCTTTTCGTCTGTGTTATTGAGACTTTGTGAGCCGAGTCGTCTCGGGCTCCTTGTCTGTAACTCAGATTCTGTGCTGTTTCGTTGCCGACTCCTTTGCCATCTTTACTTTCAGCCTTCCAGAGAATTTGTTTCCTGGATGTGAATATTTAGGATCATAATATATATAATATATACAAAATAGTGTTCACGTGTTTGTGCACTTTTGTTTGGTTTGTTGCTGCATGTGTATTTACTGTGTGTGCCTGAAATCACATCCTGGTGAGAAGTGAATGATGCCATTTATTTTGAACAACAAAGCCCACCGTTTTCACTGGAAAAGTTGTCTGCTGTCCCCCTGGCAACCGGTATAGAGAAAAGCCTTCATTATTTATGAAATGGTGCACTGCATTATTTTTATTTTATTTTGTAACTCACTTGCTTTCTAGACTATATTTTCCTCTAAAATATAGGTGCAATGAAGAGTGGAAGAATATTTGATGCTCAGGTGTGTTTTTTTCCATTTATTTTCTCCTGCTTAATGTTGCTATTTGCATACTGTAATATGCACAGATAATAAAACATGGCCTTAAAACTGCTGCTTTAAAAGTTGCGTCACATCCCTTAGCCAGCAGCTTGTGCGTTTCTCAAGTTTAGAGAGCACCTTTCTCAACCTCTCAAGTCTTTCAAGTGTATGTCTGTACTGAAACACCTTTTCCTGCCCTCGGGATAGTCCATTTTTATAATGTCTTTATGCGGCTAATCATACGCCACTGTGCTAATTATCTCTTGCCATTGACCTGCCTTTGAAAGGGTTGCAAGTGGGACATGTGCTGTACTCACAGGAGCCCAAGGTGAGGTTGAAGAGAAGCTGTCCACTCCTAAATTCTTCCTATCCTTGTTAATGAACTTCTGGTTTATCATTTGAGGTACTCACGACATACCTTATTTCACAGTAAAATGGTGATTAGCAGGTGGAGGATGATGGTAAATGTCAGTCATTTTAAAGATTCTTCACCAATAAGCCACAAATTCTGCTTCTCCATTTGTCGACAGTTGACCTCAATGGATTCCAGACAGGAATTAGACTCTATCTGCTATGAGCTTACGGTAAAAGGGATGGCGAGATTTCGCTATAATCTCTTAATTCCTGAGGATAGGGACGTTAGTGTCACAGCTGTATGAGACACAAGATTCATATTCTCTATTTTATCTCTTTTATTTACGGCTGCATTAAAGTACTTGACATTTTCGCACCTTTTAAGTGTAGCTCACACCTTTGCCACTTAAGTTACAGCTTAATCTAAACGTCTCGAAGTTCACAGAGCTCGCACAGAGCTTTTCTTAGAAAGGACAGGAACCTGAGAGGGTGTAATGAGTTAAACAGATGATAGGATTCATGTTTTTAACTCGGGCACAGGAACATTGTAAGAGATTTGTGCCCTGTTAATTTCTCCCTTAAGTGTTCGAAAAAGATTAATTCAGTACTTAGAAAGCGTTAATAACCCCAACCGTAACCAATATACGTGGACGTTAATGACGTTAAAAGTAAAGAAAGTCAAGCACGGAGACCTAATGTTTTTAAAGTTATACACACCGGTTCATACAGAGATGATTAACTATGTAAAACTGTGAAGTACAAGGTCAGGTTTGTGTGGAAATGTATTTATTTATCCCAAATATGATCCAAGAATTTATCATCCGTTTTTAACATTTGACTTGAATATAAATGTGTCTCACTGAGGGAGTTGTTTGAAACTCAGAAACATCGGCACCTGTTTTTAAACTGTACGATTAATGTGACTGCGTTAATGAGGAATCTGCATGTATTATGCAGTCTTATTTCTTCTCGCCTTCATCAAGGTCTCTTTCATAGTTACATTAATACTTTAATAAGTACCGTCTAATATGAGCTGTCTGTGAACAACTAGAGAAAAAAGAAACATGAATAATTATGACTGGTTTTTATTTTGAAAGGCTGCACCTGACTGATTTACGAATGAGCGTTTCTTACCATTTCTTTGGTAAGTGATGCAAGCCTTTATTGCAAGTCGATCAACAAAGGGAGTTAGTTTTGGCGACGATTGTGCAGCTGTTTGCCTTTTAGTGAAGGTGCACATTTCACCTTTGAACGCTTTCAGCTATTTTGCTTCTAAAACATGCAACACCTGTTTACTTAATCATGCTGTCGAGAAATCTTTTTCCCGTTCATACTGGCTAATTGCGCGTCTTGTCGCGGTCTGCCTTTTGAGGAACCGTGTTCACGGAAACATTACAATAGCTCAAATGTTTTTTTATAGGACAGGGCTGTTTCGCGGCGATAACACACCCCCTGTGTCGTTCAGAAGATAATTGGTGGATAAATGTGTGTTTTGAAAATTGCAGGTGTAGAATAAAATAAGTCAAGCGTGATCTTAACCAGATCAGACCCTTTCTCTCGCAGCGTCACGCTAACGCTACTGAAATATAGTTTGTGGTTCTTCAACTCTAGCCAAAGAGGAAAAAAGTGAAAAGGTGCTTTTTTTTGCTTCACTCGTTCAATTTGTGGCAGTATCTTTCTTCAGAAATTGCTGCTTTTTCTGGCTTGCTCCCCTGCCGTCCCCTGACGCAGTAACTCCCATAAGCACAGTTCTGTTATTCCCTCTAAGGTTTCATGAGGCCATGATAGCCTTGCCACATATCTATTCTCAATTGTGAGTTTGCTGTCGGTGAAAGACAGTGTTTGCAAACCAATTACTTTAATGGAAGAAAAAGAAACACCTTTCTGATTTGCATTTCAGTGCATGTGATAAATTCTTTATCTCGTAATTACACTGTAGCTTTGGTAATGGAGTGTATTTTAATGAATCAGGCTTTTGCATAACAATGAGCTGTCATGGCGGCAGAGGAGGTGTGGGCTTTAAAGAGAGAGAGAGAGAGAGAGAGAGCGAGGGCACATGCAATTAAATGCACAATCATGAGGCCCATTTTAACCGACCACACAGTTCTTTAGAACAGGCCCGTCTGGTTCTGTGACTAGGTGGACATAATAATGCTATTAATTATTTTCATTGTGGGCAACTCACATGTAATAAGGGTTTTCATTTATTATCTGCCGCCCAAATGTAGAAACTATCACCACTTTTATTTCTCATACAGTATAATTGTGTGCCTCCGTTATAAGATGCTGCTGATTTTAAAGGTGCAATCTGTCACTTTTGCCTCTCTGTCGCCATCTCTGTTTGAAACATAAAATTACAGGTTAGTTAATGTACTTCTCTTTATGTTTGTTAAATAAAGTCAAATAAAGCCAGCCTGACATTACCTGGGAAATCAGACTTGACTTAGCTCAAATTATAATTCAGCATTATAAACCATTGTGAATTGTGGTGAGGTAAGGAGACAGTTTTAAACACTGATTGTAATGTACTTGCTCAATAATGAATTTTGTTTATTTGAATATTGTTTATGTTTAACCGAAAAAGTTAAACGGATTGCAGCTTTAATGTAATCGGGCACAATAACAATACAAAAACATACCCAGGTAAGATCTACTGTCTACACTGACAGGTTTTACAGTATGTCTGTATGTCAGAAGTCAAACTCAACAGATGCCCGTCGTGATATACAGGGAGTTGACATGGACGCCACGTTCTCGTTTCACTGTTTCCTCCTCCTGGTTCTTTGCAGAGTAAGCTTAAAGAGAGACAGAATTATCTCACAGTATGTTTCATAGATGCTCTCCACTCCTGCCCGTGCACTATAATGAGAGTTAATAGGTTGAAAAGCGCTGCGCTGTAGGGCAGCACATGATGAGCGGTACATGCGGTTCTGGTACTGGGGCGAAATACAATGCCCACGTGTTCCTTCCTGCTTCTCGATGAGGTGGCTTTTAGATTCACTGAGGCAGAATGCTCTTGTCAGCACAGTGGTAGAAGATGAGCCAGGGCTTTCCATATATACGTCTGAGGAGATCTCATCCTGTCAAGCTTTTGAAAAGTCTTCATGTGCTTGTGTACACATACTGTCAGATGTTTTGGTGGTGGTGGTTAGGGGGGTGTTTGGATATTGCTTTTTATTGTATGTGTGTGTACTGCAGACTCAGAGAAACATCAAGCATGACTTTCCAACACTCTTTATAAATTGTAGGGTGTAGGCGTAGATTGGAAAGTGGTGCGATTGTCTGGTTTGTTTGTTTGTGTTTGTTTATACATTCAAGCAAGGATTGGCACGCGCCTGCGAGACAAACTGCATGTTTTGGAGAGCTGTACAATTATCAGAATCTGTCCAAATTCAGATCCATTTTCAGAAACGCACAAGACCTGTAGAGATGTATAACTGGAAGCAGAGGTGTGGTGGGTGTGTGCTGTATTTTCAGTTTCATGTCGTTAGTTTGGTGGTGTGTGGTGGGGTGCGGTGCCTCAAACCCTTCATCGATCAAGTCGTTTTCTGCGCACCGTAAATGTAGCCTCAACGGTTTCCAGGTTTCAATTGCTGCTGAAACCACAATTAAAATGATTGATTGTTAAACGGATCGATTATTAACAGAGTGAAACAAATGCCTGCCCGTCAACAATTGTACAAAACAAACAAAGAATGCTAAACGCATTCTAATTGCTCTTGACTGAAAGCTGTGTTTTCTGTTTACAATATAGACTATAAAACATCATGCTGATCTCAGCATCACGTCGGTAAATCGATGAAATTGTGACGTCTTTCAGTAAGTTGTGAACTGCTCTTTGATAGGTTTAGCTTTGATTGGAAGACTGCTGTTGTCACTAAAGGGCTGTAATATTATTCACATACACAGAATCTGCATTGGTAACTAGACTTTGGATAAAGCGTCAGCTAAATGACTAAATGACTAAATGTAGATGTTACAGTGCTCCGTGGCACCTCTGAACTTAGGAAAACCTCAGAGTGGAAAGTTCATTTCAACAGGTGTATTTTCGATTTGATTTGAGCATAAACATTTAAGAAGAAGTGAACGGTACTATTTGGAAACAGGGAGATATGTTTTCCTTTGGTTGCTTGTAGTTGCATGTGTAATCTTAGTCTGCCTAAATTAACAACTAGACTGAAGCGTGACCAGAGCAGGGGGTCACATGATCTTTACACAGTAGACTATTTCCACCTCAACAACCTGTTTCCATGACGATAGTTGTGATGTTGCCGCTTTAGCCAAATATGCTGACGACTGTCGGAGAAGCAGAGAGAGTAGCTCACTCTTTATCAACAAGGCCTCTGTCTCTCTAATGCTGGGTTCTGTCATCAGTTGTGTTATAGTCGTGAGACATGGAGATGAAAAGCTTTCTTATAATCCAGCCTTTTCAAAGTGTCACTGAATGCATGCCCAAGTCTTTCTGAATGAAGCATTTGAAGTGCATGTTATACATTTATGCTATGCATTTTCAATAAGGGCATTTAATTACATATGTGAATGTTCTTACAGACACCTAACTGTCAGTCTGTGGTATGTATGTGGAGTTGTTATTTTTCGTGGGCATGTTAACAGAATGTTACTGATATAAGTTGTTCTGACAGTTTGCTAACCTTGTCTGTTCAGTTTTAAAACCCTGTTTCGCAGCAGGATCGAAGGCAATATTTCATATTACATATTACAGTATTTTTTGTCACCTCCGGATGGCACTGGAGAGCTACAGAAACAAGCCCGGCACCAGTGAACGTGTCCTGTGGGTTTGTTCAGTCAGAAATTCACCTGGCATGTTACGACTTTCTGCTGTTGTCACCGTGATTAACTCTGTTTAACCAACTTGTGGTGGAGGCAGGCATCTCTCTTATTGTGTGCTTTAAATCAAGGCTGATAAGCCCAGAAAGAAACCCAGTCATGTTGTGTTCCTCCACACGTCTCTCTTTATATGAGACAGCTGACACAGCATGCAGATTTTAAGATGCTCTGATCACGTTGTGGATGAGAATTCACCTGTTAGACATTAGAAGTCCTATCATTAGCCTACACGCGTGCCTGTTTGTGTGTAATGAGCCATGCACGGCTGCAGTGACGTGGACCCTAGGTTTGCAGCCAGGCTGATGAAGTACACTACCATAGTTGTTCTGTGTTTGTAAAAATTGTCTTTGATAGAGTTGGTGGAGGATTAAATGGGAGACAGGCTTTAAGGGCTGTGTTTTGTCAAAATGTCTGTTTTTGGCACTGTGCAATTGCGGTTTGACTGAAATCTCCACTGGGACCTTTCTCCTAATAAAACACACTCGCTGTAGTAGTCCATCACCTCAGCTGGATGACAGCAGAGTATTGTTCTTAAATCAAAGGAGCTGATGTGCAATTATTTTACATTTGAAAGGTTGAAATTTTACTTCACGTTGTGTTTTTGTTTCTTTGTTGTTGTTTTTTGAAGCGTTTGCCTTGATCTGTGTTTTTTTTGTGGTGTCATTGCTGTTTCACAGATAAAATGATAAAACATAAAGAACATGCAAATGTCATCACAGATACCGGTTGGGGTTCTTGGTTGGTGTCTGTCTCTCTTTCTTCCTCTGACTGTACAAATGAAGGTCAGTCATATCTGATTCTATTTTGGAAATGGAAATTTACAGACTAATGGGTGTGTTGTTCTATTCACGAGGAGTCAGTGCGTCTAATTGAATATCAACCGATATAATTCTCAGATTTGGCATGATAAAAGCTACTTTAAGTCTGTTGGTGCAGCTGTAAGTTTAATACACACAATCAGAACAGTAGAAAGTGGGATGAAGAGAGAGAGAGAGCGAGAGAATTAAAGAAAAGAAGAGGAAGAAAGGAAGTCCATTCTTGGACCCAAATAGTCAGACCCCAGAGCTCTTAATTATATCAGAACACTGAAAAGAGAGATGAGCCCATGCTTCTGTACTCATTTGCATCAAGCATTAAGGTTAGCCTTTGTGTTGATGAAGAGGGCTGTTTTGGTTCTCCTTCCGCTGTTAGCCTTAATGCTTTCTCTAAAGACACTAAATAGAGACGTTACTGCATGGTTTGTATTTCAATAATGCCCGGCTCTGTTTAGACTTTGGAGACCTCCTACTCGCACCAGAAAATATGATGAATCATTAGGACGGAGGACAGGAGGATAAATGAATAGAAATGGGAGGGTGGACAAGGAAGCCTGAGTACATTGTGTCTCGGTACATGACTTTTGTACAAAAACACTGACATTTTCAGTCATTAAAGACCCTATACTCGCATTCTCCTCTGAGCTCTTAGATCTTGTTTTCTCTCCAACCAAAGTGGCTCTTTGTGTTTGATATCCGGATGTGGACTTCCATTCCCTCTGTGGAGTCTGTAATTGGGAGTCAGAACTGAAGTGCTCCCTGGTGGCTAGTCCACTAGCAGACCGTCCTCTGCCCACAGCAAACATATTCCTTATGAATTCATCTGGGAAACTAATACTGCACAGAGTAACCCAAGGAGATGAAGTTTATTTTTAAGAGACACATATTAAACTTACAGATGAAAGGGACACATATTTTTCTGAGTTTGTGCTGAGGTGCGGTTAAAGAGAGAAAACCACATTAAATGCCGGTACCTCTTGGAGAAGCCTGAGGCTAAGCACTTTATTTTAAAATCACAACTGTGCCGGAAGAAACCTGTGTACTGCTGGAGAAGGATGCTTCACAACCAGTTTGCCACGAGAGGATGTCTTCAAATAAATTAAGATGGTTACACTCCAATGTGAAATCAAATTCACGTGGCCAAACTAAAAGTCATCAAAATCCAGACTGCTTTAGGGCCTTAAAAACTGTGTCTTGCCTATAGTTATGAAACTACTGAGGTCCACATTTTTCATTGTGGTGGTTTGTAATCACATACAGTAGCAGAGGAGAGAAGTCAAGCTTTTACACTTTCAAATGAGATGTAGCTTTGTAGATCTTTCACCTTAATTCATTTTGAATTTAGGTGAAGCTGTCCAGTTCACTCATAAGTTCAGCGTTATGCTTCATGCGTAATCATTATAAGAACAAATTTTCAGATAATGAAAAATTAGCAACTGCTTCCAAGTGTTGGGTGTGTTGAGGCCAAAGTCTGCATCCCTCTGGTGTAAGATTACTCCATAATCATTAAAGGCTGTTTTGCTGGACGGCATTCAGTGAGTGTGTTTCTGGGCTTCATGCGTCTCAGGGTTCGATGGGTAATGATGATTTGGCTCATTATGAATCATAACGCGAACCGAGGGAAAAACTAGCCCAGAAATGACACTCAGGAAAAGACCTGGGCAGACAGCCATGTTTCCTAGGGATTGACCGCCCAGACGCGTGCTTGCTTAAACCTGCCATGCACACGCGCACACACACACACACACACACACACACACACACACACACTAGATTTTACATTTCTTGCTCCTGAGTGTAGAGGGATATGCTGTATTCAAACAGAGATGTCCGACAGTAACAGAAAGATCTGGTTACAATTGACCAAATTATGTTGTTTTAGGGGGAGGGGCATACAGTTAAGAATATGACTGTGAGGAAGGTGGAGGGAGGAGGCATGTCCCAGATATTTGCTCCACAAAAAGTTCAACACCTGATACATTAAATGAGATCCCACAGGACGTAGCCGTGAAATCAGCACACAGCAGGAGCTCAAAAACACACTCATGTGTTGGAGAAGTGGATGTTGTCTTTCTCCACAAATATTAGGGCAGGGGTTTTCAAAGTGGGGGCTTAGACCCCTAGGGGCACAAAGAAGATTCTATGGGGTCTCCCCCAAAAATTCTGAAAAATTACATAGAAGATCTGGTAAAAGTCTATTAAACATTATTCCTGTTTTATTTTTAAGTGTTTATCTGTTCTTTTTTCTACATACATACTTTCCAGAATTTGCTTTGCTTTGTATCTTATTAGTGAGGTTTTCTCGGTCCACTTGCTCACCGGGAGTAGTAAGGCAGTTTTTTTTTGGTTATGTGTTTTTGGAAGGGGGTCCCTCAACAAAAGGTTTATCATATTCGAGGGTCCTTTGCATCACAAGGTGTGAAAATCCTTGTTCTACAGTATTAGATCTGTCTCGTGATAAACTTACACTTCACATGCTTTGGTTCCTATAGATTGTTCATGTATGATAATAACGTGCAGTATGGATTCACGTGTTTGGCTGTGAAACTCCAACACAATGTGACATTTGACAGTAACACAGTGTTAATTATCACAACCACAGGATGCTGAACACGCTGATGGCACATTTTGATGTTATTTTTTTAATGTCCTCAGTTGCTCTCCACCCTGATTGGATGGGAGAGGGTCTGGCATTTTAGAGGCATGGGTGACCTGTCCTTTAAATGGATGATCAATTCCCTAAGCATGTCTGACATTTGCTTATGCGCTGCTGTTTTCCACTTGCATGTAATTATAGACAATATTGCAGAGGACAAAGCAGAGAGAAAGGGAGAGAGAGAGAGAGCAATGGGTTGAGCTTTGCCTAAATCGTTTTATTGGAACAAACAGATCAACGAACAAAGTTTTTTAAAGTCATCAAGTGTTGATGCTCAAAGGCAGAACTTTTAATATCTTCTCGTTATCTGTTTAGAGTAATAATACATCTCTTGTGCAAGCCAAAGTAATGCATGCAGAGTAATCAGAATCAGACGGGTGTCTTTTAAACTTTTTTTGTCTAACAGTATGTACAGTACCCCACAGCTCCAGCAGTAAAGCTTTCTTTTCATAAAACTGACCTGAAAACAGATCATGACCATGATCATGAATTAGGTTACAATTTGATTGTAGTGAGAAATATTTTTATTAATATTTTTAAACATTTTTATGCAATTTGCAGGCACTTTTATCCAAAGTGACTTACAGTGCATTCAAGTATGTGTGTTCCTTGGGAATAGAACCCACAACTGTTTGCACTGTTTAACAAATTTAACAACAACTGTTTAACAAATGTTCTACTACTTAAGCTACAGGAGCTCTATTAAATTTATATAATATTTACAGGGATTATATAATACTTAAAAATACGTAGGTTTGACAAAAAATGAAATCCTTTCAGCCCTGCTAACTTCTTACAGATTTGGACTGTTAATATTACGGTTGCAGGTTTGATGACAGTCTGGATCTAAGAACTGCGAACATACCGATGTTACTCGCAGTCGTGCCCTTGAGCATGGCATTTAACCCTGGCAGAGTGACTGTCCCATTCATTAGCTTACTGTAAATCACTTCATACGAAACCAGCCGCCAAATGACACAGTAACTAATGAGAATCTGCTTCGCACAACCTTAAGGGGAGTGATAGCTACAATTACCTAAGGACACTTGACTTCATGGTTTATTAATGTCATAACCTGCGCAGGGTTGATCTAATTGGCCTGTTGTCAGGCTCTGAGGGCTCGGCACTAAGCAGACAGGTCGATGCATGACCCAGGGCATGCTGCAGGATGTTTACCTTTGCTCCTGTGATTCCTGACACAAGACGCCACCAGGTGATTGGAGCTTCTGCTTTGAGACCAATACTCGGCTGCTTAATGCGAGATTCTTGTTGTTTGATGTTGATGCTGGGAGCAATATTCACGTGTCAAGATTTTTTTGGATAATGTGGGTTTGAAAAAGGCAGACTTGATCTGGAGTGAGCGTCCCCCTATCCACCACTTCTGTCTTTTGTTTTACACAGAGGTTTGTATTTTTAATCAAGGTGTTGTACTTCAGTGGAGAATCTGTTTAAATGCGTGTTTAAAATCCCTCTACAGTAACTAAACACAGGGCCTATTTGAAAGTCTAAGTTGTAAAGAAAACATGTCTAAAATATATAGTTTTTTTCCTGTGGCGATATATTAAAACTCCACACAGAGAATAGCTACTTTTCTTCTTTTGTCTCTA
>JAZGTJ010006357.1:10808-25125 GCA_036877575.1 Botia almorhae | reverse complement strand
CTCCCATCGGCCCCATACCCAGGACTGATGAGCTTTCTGATAGCGTACCTATAAAGCCCAGGCTCACGTTGGAATCAATGTGATGTCTTGTTTTGCCATGTGCAACATTTTAGAGCATTTTTTCGGACTGCCTTCATGTTACCGTTTGGACTGTTTATTGTTTTTGGAATCTCTGCCTCTCTTTTTGTGCTATGGACATTGTTGTCGATCATTTGCTGCCTGCCCGACCCTTGCCTGTCTTTTGGTTTTGCCCCTGTGTCATCTGTACATTGCTCTGTACGACAGTTTTTGGATTGTATTTGTTATTAAAATACTGCATATGGAACCCGCCGCTTCCGTGTCTTCAATACAACAAGCATATTTACTGGTGTTAGTAGGCTAATATAGACTAATTTAGCTGTTTTTTGACCAGGATGGAAATTTGTCAAAGCTGTGAGATCTTTCCCTCTTGTCTGACATTTTTATGACTGCAGCACCCATGAAAGGTTTTTATTATCTTCAGGTTACAGAATGGCTTGCGTCCAATTTCTCCAAGCTGAGGTTCTTTAAAATGGAGCTTTAGAGGTTAAATATCACCTGAAAAGGTTAGGACCTGCTTGATCTTAGAAAATAGTGAATGTTTCTTTAAAGGCAAGTGCATATTTAAGTCATGCTAGGTTTGTCTGACATTAACACAATCTCTAAAGAGAAAATCTGTTTAATTTCTACCTGTTGCAAGGGTCAGTTTATGTTTTTACAAGATTGTGGCAAAAGAGGTCAAATGTGAAGAAAATATGTAGGCTTAATTAGAGCGAAGCTGAGCTCTGTGACCAAACAATTTCTATACAATTTGTTTATACTATATATCTCAAGACAAAGATTATTTCTAAAATAGATTAAAAAGAAAGGAATTAAAGACTGCAGGCTTTATTTCTGCCCTTCTGCAGATATGTGCTCACACACATTTCTAAACATATTTGGCATTGATTTTAAGAAACAAACAGTTTAGATTTACAGAAAAAAATCTTTAAATCCAGGTCAGTGTAATAACATTGAGTCAAATCCTAAACCCCTCAGCAATTCACATTATCTAAACAATCCATTAGAAAATCGCATAGAGCGAGTCAGTAACCCATACAGAGATTCACTGCATCTGCCAAACCAAATACTACTGAATCTACAAATCTAAGACCTCCTAAAATATCAAATATATCTGACTTCCTTTGGTGAGTGAATGGAGAGATGACTATATATACATTTAAAGGAAGGAGTTGTACAGTTTGTATAATGTAAACAATACAATGGGCTCAACTTTGTTGTCACAAAGGTTTAGACAATCCAGCACAAATAAGAATGGCAAAGACATCACACTGTTAAACAAGGCAATACTCCAAGCACAACAAACACATAGAGACAGACTGAGAACATGAGGTTTTAGTCACACAAGTAGAAAGTTTTGGAGAAGGTTTTTTTCAATTGGTTATGCTTTAATTAAATGTTATATATGCAGTAAATCAGTCACTGATGAAATAATGTGGTGTATAATTACTTTATTATTTAAATAAATCATTAAATTATTATTAAACAAATTAATAATTATATCCAAAAACATGTTGTCTTCACATGCCACATTATGATATGGTAAGTATTTCTAAATGTAGCTTTTACAGCTTAGAGGTGTTAATGTATGGAGATATCAGATAGATCATATTCTTTCTCTTGGTCTCAGTCTTTAAACTCAAAGCTACAATCTTATAAACATGTTCATGAAGGAATGGGCCACTTATTATTACTTATAAATACAAAAGGTCTCTGATATAGCTACTATAGGATATGTATCAAGTTCTTTTTGGGTGACGGGGCAGAGCAACTATCACAGTTTCACTGTTATTTCTAATAATTTTGGTTAATTCCAGACACAAATGTGAACTAAATCATGCACCAAAAAAGGAAATAATAAACAGAAAGTTCTTTGGAACTACTACTTCAGCCACGTGGGATAGAAGAAAAGAATTAAAGGAATGTTTTGGGTTCATTGCAAGTTAAAATCTGTCAACATCTGTGAAATGCTGTCAATTCAACTAATCACAACAAAACCAGTAAACATAGTAATTTTTGCACTAAATGGACAAAGATCACAAAAAGGAACAGGTTATAAAGTGGAAAACACCCCAGAAATTAAGCCTATAGCTATATATTCACCCACCTAAAACAGCAGACCTCTAAAAGACAAAACAATAACTATAACTATCAAAGAATAAATGAAGCATTTAAAGCGACATTTCTGACATTTATGTCTCATTCCACAGACTTCTATTTTAACAACATTGCTGTTAACACAACTGTTTCAACAAACCGATGTACATCAAGTTAATTGCACAAATGTTGCCAATAAAGTTAAACTTGATTTAAACCCAGAACATTCCTTTAAATAAATACCATCAGCGGTACAACATTCTTATCAGTATGGAACAGACATCAGACATCAGTAAAAACATTAGAAAATTCCCTGTCAGCCAGCTAACATCCAAAAAGGAGGATTGGCTGGATGACTTTCTGAATGTGCCAAGTTCCTTTGACATTATATTCCACCTTAAAATTGAGAGTGTACATAGAAATGTCAAACTACTTGACAACATCTAACTCGCAAGACGAAGAAAACAAATCAATAACTAGCAGCTGAATGTTTGTTTATGATGGATGCATAGAGATCGGAATGATTTCCTTCTTATGACAAAAAGAACAAAAACTTAGATTTACAATATAACTGATCAACATGGAGCTCTGGGCTGCAGCAACACTTAGTCAGTCATTTGATATTTTTTGATGAAGTGAGATCTTTCAATACTGATATAGCAAAGGACTGTGGGTAATTTATTGGTACACTGCAATGGAAGGAAGTAGTCCTAACAACTATTGCCTTTTATGGAGGCTTGGAGGCTTGAAAGCCATAGACACCACTGATAATACTCTGAGGCAGGACAGACACAGCAGCATACAGCAAGCCTTCTGCTTGCAATGGTAAATATGATTTTCCTATATGGATGGAGGCTATTGCTAACCTTTGCTCAATGCAAGAAAGATCACACATTAAACAGTTTTTTAGTCAGACATGTTATGCTGACATCATAATTTTAGTACAGGGTGCAATTTTTTTAGACATTGTGTTATAGGATCAATTGTTTAAAATGCAAAATTACAAAATGCATGGGTCTCAACATACATTTCTTAATAAGGCATTAAGCCCCAAGAAGCTGTGGTTTATAGTAAATTTTGAACAGCCTTATGGTGCAAATGCTTACGAAACCAGCATGTGTGTGTGTGTGTGTGTGTAGGATGTAAATGTGTCAATGACAATCTGCTGCAGTCTTTTATATTCAGAGAAGCACATACAACGTAACCAATTACAAGAGCATAAGCCTGTAAGGATAAGCATGGAATAGTTTAATAAATAAAAACAAACATCATAACATGTTTCTTATTTTGCCAATTATACAATATGATGGGGTAGAGGTAAGGAAGAAGAGGTGCTTATATATGTGTTAATATACAGCTGAAGGGGTTGCCAACATGCTGTGACTATATTCACTGTACAACATGCTGTAGTGTGCCCTATTTTTCAATGAGTAAACAGTTCTGGTCCTCTGATGTCAAATAAGTATTCCATACATGTAAATGTATGAACCTAGGACTGAAGTTGTGTGAATTTATGACCCAGTAGGCTGTTTCAAAGGTAAGACCTACCACCACAGATCAAGTCCTGCATGTGACAAAACTGAGGAAAGAAGAAACAGTAGCAGAAGCTTTTGGTTTCTGGAACATACCGCTATATTACTATACCACTGTTCATACTTCTACTAGCCCTACAAATTTGTGTTCTTTTGTACTATATGTAGATGGTTCTCCAATGTATTTACTATAGAAATTGCCATGATAAAACATTTAAATGGAAATACCTTTTTGTTATTGTACTACAGTTATCCCAAAAGAAATTATGAACAGATACAGATGTTACAAAAAATAAAATCTGATGTTATATTAACATTTGCTTGGGAATCTGGGACAATACTTAATGCTTTCAGTAGGAAATACTGCTCTCACAGGAATGAACGAGTCAGCCAAGTAATAACTGGCAAACTAGTTCAGAGCAGACGCACTATGAAGTATTTTCAAACACAGTTCCCTTCTTACATGTTAATTCAAAATGTTCAGCAATGAATAACATTTAACAGCTGTTACAGCGTGAATCCAAAATCTCACAGATTTGACCTCACCTGCAAAAACGTTCTGCTAAAGACAAAACATCTGTAAGATTTAATCACAATAATTTATATCATCATATGCCCATGAGTTATGTGGGTCATTCATAATATATAAATCTGTGGAAAATCTGCCCTTGTTTTAAATGATCTGCACAGTTATCCAGGATCACCCAAATATCTCCAGACATGACTCAAGTATACACATGGCTTTGATTTTCCAATCTCTTGGAAAAGCCATGCCAGCAGTCTTGACATGACACATACATAAACACAGGACAGGCACTCTGTTAAGATGAGCATTACAATAGAAAATAATAATTTCTGTGTGATCTTACAATTACAATATGAACATTCCACATACAGCATGGTACTAAGGCAAAATGTATAACAGTTCAACATTTGTAGAATGTATTTTGTCCTGCCTTCATATGTATGTGCCCTATTTCCCCACTCACCATTATATCAGAGGACCCATAGTGTTATGGGTCCTCAAGTAGTGTTATTTTGTGTATCCCCTAATAGGACACAAAATAGGCCTATTACATAGGTTTCACAGATGTTTGAAAAATAATTTTACCTCACAAAAAGTGAAGTGGTACTATAAAACACGCTAAATAAGACCACACACGTTTTTTCATGACCTTATTTGCACATAATTACTACAATACATGGTAACTGCAACCAAACCCTCTGGCAGAGGCAGTGAACTTTGGGTCTGCTGAGTCAGGGATTTTAGTGGGCTCTCTCCTGATGTGGGGGGTTGGAGCTTGTCTGAATGCTACATAGAATTCTCTATGCTGAATAATATTAGATACTGTTGTTGAACAAGTCTTGGGTGCCTCAGTGAAGTATTGTTGATAGTCTTGTAGATTTTCTGCAGGGTATAAGGGCATATGTCAGAGGTCTGACCTCAGCAAATTCTTTTGTCTCAGAACTTTTAGCTTCCACTTAATTCATATACATAAATCTATGCATTTATATTCTAACAGCAATATCCCTTTATTCAGGGTAGTTTCTGGGTGCTTCTATTGCTTCTGCTTGCATTGAAAGGTTAAACAAAACTTCATCTCAAACAAATCAAACATATGAAACACATGAAAACATAGTTGCCATTCGGCATAAATTCAGTGTTTGATCAATGTGTTGCCTTCTAATACGTGGTCCATATATTGCAAACTCTGGGACAGCAGTTTATGGGCAAAAGCAATCCAAGCTGAACTAGAAGTATACTAATAAAACGTTATTAATAGGACACTTACCATCACAAACACCACCGTTAGTAGACTAAGTGCTCTTTTGACATAAACGCTAGCGCCACATCATCTTCATTCCTGTGTGCTCCACATCCACACTGTTATTGCTGCATGTTACTCCCATCTTAACTGGACCAGTGCGCGCGTGAGATGTATGCAAAGTCCGAATGTTCAGTGATTTAGATTTCTCCTACATTTATGTTTCAGTTTCCAATGCAAAGTCCTCAAAGTCTCCGAACAAAGGTCGGCTTTCCAGCAACACGTTGCAGAAGGATGGTGGACTTGAGAAAAAGAAGCGGAGATCTGGAGAGGAATGCACTGTGTAACATGAGAAGAGGCGTGAAAAACACGCTGAGGTGATTTATTGTCCTGAGTTGAGCGCTTGTAGAGAGAGCTTCTTCTATGCCCTATATATCTTCTTCAAAATAGCATAGAACAAAACAACATTTCAAAGAGGTAAAGGATTTATACAAGATTTAATAAAAAACACATCAAAATAATTCTGTGGCATAAATTCTCAACCTTTGTTGTTGATTAGCTCTTAAATAACAAATGATAAAGTTACTTTTTTATTAAGATTTCATATTAATATATTGACATGTTACATTAGTAGCCTAACAATAATTGTACTATTAACTGTTTTGTAGAAAACTATAATAATCATTTGAATGGGAATGTAGTTTTTTGTAACTGTGCAGCTTGCATTTTAGAAATCATTTACATAAAGTATTCAAACAATACATTATATTTGTGATTTTATATTACATTTTGCGTTTTAGAGTCGTCAAAGAGACGTTCTGGAAATCGTTTATTCTGTCTTCACAACGTAATTTAGGGCTATACTGCCCTCTTCTGTTGAAATGGTCATTTGCAGAGCTCACTTTTTACGTACATATGGTCAAAAATCATTTTAGGTTTAAAATGCCTGTAAAGGAACAATGCCCCTGTGTACAGCACTGTTACCAGCCTTACTGATGATACTTTCTGAATGGAAACAAATCCATTTGGTTTTAATCAAATGTTTAACATACTTTTTGCCTTAGTGTATAGAAGATTAGTTAATACACATTATACCTTACCATTTGTTTTATACCCCAATATACTGTTTTTATTTTTAAGGAGTCTTTTAGTACTGTATAGTATGTGCCTGCACAGAAATTTAAATACAGCCCTACTTTGTGAAATGTTCACTGAAGAAAAATGTGTCAGCTAGCCCCTATTGTATGGATCAATAATATTTGTTAGTTATTTTTTGTTTATTGGGAACTGTATGTGTGTTGGCAGTAAATAAACACCAGGCTACACTACACTGTCGATTAACAACCATAACATTTATTTAGAGTACAATGACATATTTTATACAAAGACAATGTGCACTGAAGAGCACATGCAGAAATAAATGTGTAAGTTACATAAGGCATGATGCAGTGAAGTGAGACAAAACACTCAAGATTAGATACAATACACATTCAAAACAATACCATGACCACAGTAGATACTTTGTATATAAGATATAAAGGTTTACTCTGTAGTTTTCTTTCAAATCCACAGTACAGACCTGGCTAGATTGTATTTTTACCTGCACACACCATTCTTTTACATTTATTACAGGTAATAATAAATCTCTTTCTCTTTAAATCACCAATACACCGAATAACGTACAGGTATTTTTTTAATCTCAGCACTGCCACACCTTCAAAACAGAACCTTCAGGTTCCAAAATTAACAATCCTTATCTGCAGCGACACATCTGGATCTCTCCTGACTTATAAAACCTGCCTTGGCAGGACAGTAGTCCTACAGATGAGAACTTGGTAAAGAACAGGCAGAGGTCAGTTCACAAACATCAGTAACAGTAGCGAGCCAGCACAATGACGAGGTACGTGAGGGTGATTATTGTCAGAGCACAGAACGTGAGAAGCAGTCCGGTAAAGAGAACATTGTTCATTGGTAGCTTGATGATTTTTCCTTCTGCTGGAATCATGTTGGAAAGGGCGAGCATGTAGCCCAGGGACCAGGCTATACTGGTCTTATTCACCTGTGAAACACAAATGGTCATAGATTCATTAGTCTGATTCTTTAGAGCACGGGTTCCCAAAACCCTTATGTCCACTAAACCCCTATGACAAAATGTATTTAGTAAGGGTAGGAAATTGTGAGGACACGGGGGGCTGAGTTCAGATCATAGATTTCCATCTTTCATCCTCCCATTGCTATGCAATTTCATACATAAATATAGTGGGAATTTCTGCATTTATGATTTAAAAATATAAAATACATTCCCAACTAGGGTGCCCAAAAAAATCTTGCCCATTTTCACCACTGCTTAAAGTACACCCAAAATTCTTAGGAATGTTAAACTTACAAAGAATGATTTTTGAATAAAACAATGTTGCATGGTCAACTGTAAATACATTTCAGTTGTTTTAACCAATGTATAAAGTTAATAAATAATTGTATTGAATAATAATGATTATTCAAAATCTTTAAAAAATATATTATACTATTATGTAATTGAGCATTTGCATTTCTCCCTGTGATTTCCTCAAAAGCCTCTAGGAGTTTGAAGCATTGTGTACAGTACAGGCAGAACTGATTTAGGTATGGAAGCAATATTGGGGTTTCAGAAGCAACATTTCATGACAGCTTTATAATATGAATTACATGGATTAAGAACCACTGCCAGGTACACATTCTTCTGTTATAATGAGGTTTGATATATATAATTCTGTTACTAACTAGTTACATAAATCAGATGTAGGAGAATTATATTATATTAGGAGTTGTACAGGTAGGTAAATTACATTATATTAGGAATCTGCTGGATTAGCGAGCATATTTCCTGATGAATGTAAAACATTATACCTCTTTCTGAAAATTAAGACTTCTCCAGTTGTCAGAGTTGAACTTGTATCCATCTGCAAGAATCGTATGCACATAGTTTGCTGAGTAGCAGAAGGACTTCACAAGGAAGTCTTTACCCTCATAGTTTTGTTTTAGCTACAAAGAAGAAGAAAAAACAGATTAAGTAGACTTTTACACATGCAGTGTGATACAAAATTGCAATTATTTTGCCCAACAATATCTATTTTGTTTAATTGTATGTCATTATGTGAGTGACACTTACAGTTTTCCAGTCGCTAGAGCAGAGCACCTTCATGTTGTCGTTGAATGTCTCCATACTCCTGGAACCCTTCACGTTTAACGATAAGGCAGTCCAGTAGAACCCTGCATATGCCTGAACAAAATAGTTAAAATCAAAGAGAAAAATTAAAAACTTATTCAAGTGTAGAGCATAAGGTAACAGAGTTGTTGTTGTACTAAAATTTGACTCCTCAGCTTCTAATTGGTTGTTTGCTTCTGATTGTTTGCATCCTTCACTGGCTGTTACCTAATTGGTCCCCTACCGGATTAATCCCTAATCCTAACCATTATACAAAAAAACAGGCCATAATATCATGAGGAGTCAAATTTCAATATGACATGATAGCCTCTTTAAAATTGGCTACCTTTTTGAGACGACATTTTTTATGTATAAGTGCCTACCATGAAGTCTCCACTGAGTTGCGGTTGATAAACTCCAGCATATGAGCAGTTTTCAGCTCCCTGGCAGGACGTCAGGTCAAAGATACTCTTAACCAGGGCTTTGCACTGTTCAGGGTTACTCTGTCCATAGAAAGTGATTTCTCGCTTTGGGTTATACTTCAGAGGAACTTCAGTCTTTGTACACTCGCTGCCAAAAACCTCCTCTGCCAGCATAGTGAAGTTGTAACCAGCAGGATAACACGGGTTCCATACATTAGACCAGTTGATGGATTCCTGAGAAGAACAATCTATAGTAGCCAATGATACTGGATGCAGCAGAGTTTTAAACAATTACTGTCAGGTGAAATGTGAGTGTTTCTCCTCCAGAGAAATTATAGACTGGTTATTATAAAAACACAATGGCTGCTACTAGAATACATTCAGTCAGGTCATAGAATACAGTAAATGATACTGTTAATGATCATCTCTAGGCTAGACGTTACTGTAAATGAGTCTTGCAGTAATTACAATAGTTGATTCTAAGTTGTTTATTGACATCAAAAGAAGAAAAAAGAAGAAAAGGAAAAGACAGGAAAGCAAAGACATCCAGTAAGCAATTGATTAGCAACTGTCTTGTCATACATTCACGTAAGAGCAATTCAAGGAAAACTCCTAATATAATTTAACCCTCCCTTTAAACTCTTCATTAAATTACTGATGACAGTGTAGTCTGTAAAAGCATTGATGTGGCTTGTTTGGGGCAATATGAAGCATAAGAAAAGGGTTTAAATGCATCTCCCAGCATCAGCAGTAATGCATATAAGACAGGTTTTACTGGATTTTGTGATCAGCTCCATGTAATTACTGAGGGTATCAAATCAAGAAGCAGAAGCTACCATTCTTAAATCTGAAAGCACAGACACCACAAAGTATCCAGGTCTGAAAAATATTTTGCTGAGAGGAAAGAAACATGGAATGAATCAAAAGTCCCTCATTTTGGCTGTATAAAAAAAAGCAAAAAGTAAATCTAACCAGTTATACATACTTTATTTTGATACAAAAAATAAAACATAATACTAATATAAATATAAACAGAGATCCCCATCTGAAAATGATAATCTTTCTTTACCTTTAAAAGTTTGGCCAAAACTCTCTTCTCTGCTTCATTTTTCCCATAGCAGAGGAAACTGTGTGTGTAGATGTTGTAGTCATAGCCATAGAGTGAAATCTTTATGATGTCGTCTCCTTCAGCATCATCTGAAATAGCAAAGGCAATCTGTGTGGAGGCTCCACCCAAGTCCAGTGAGCCCACGGTCTTCGCTCCTTGAGGATGTACCCAGGCATTCCATAGGTTTTTCTATAAAACAGACTAAAATTTAAAATTTAAAGGTTTCAGTTATGTTTCATCATTATTCTGTTCTGGTTTAGATCCAATATCGTCACATACTGTAAGGTCAGCTCAGATTTATCACTGATAAAGAAATACTTAAAAATTCAGTCATTGTTAAAACGTTGCAAAGCACCATGTGAACTGACCTCCAGAAAGTTTCCCATCAGGTAGTTGACAGTGATCCATCCGTAAAGACCTTCCTCCTGTCCGGACAAAATGGAAGCATTTCGGAAGCTGAAAGGAAGTGACCTGAGGTAGATCCGCATGTCTTTAAGGACATTGTTAGACCTCTCTTCATTTTTCTGCCTTCATAAGAAACCAAACATTTACATATTACAAATAATTAAATTATTTTAATGGTTTTTATTGATCATTTTATTGTAAACACTATGGGTCCCTGAGCTCTCAGTGTTACAAATATGGGTGTATTACAATTTAATATATAATTTAATATATGATTTTAAAAAATCACTGACAAGAACAGCAATGTAACATGTGTGACAGGTGTTGAATTCACTCTTACTGTAGAAGCCTCATTCCAGCTGTTGCTCCCAGGAACACAGGGGTCTGGCTGTGCTGTTTGGGTGGAATGGCTTTGGTTATCTCTCCCATGCAATATTCAAAACTTTTCCATGTCTTCCTGTCCTGAGCAGCATCTACACGTAAATCTGAAATTCCGGGGCCTTGAAAAGACACATTATTACATTATACACATTGTATGTATCGAAAATGTTTGTAATAGGAGCAATAAGGGCAGTAACAGGGTTGCACATAAAATGCGAAACATAGCTAAACATTTCTTGCTAAAATTAAAATTTGTAAATACCTAAAAATATAGACTATATAAATTGTCAATTTAGCAGATTAGGCCAAAATTATGGATACATGTAGTCAATTGATACATATGGTCAATGTAATATATGTAATAAGCATCACAACAGATTTGTGGCTCCAGTGTCTTAAAACGCCACGGGTCACAAGTGTATCATATAAGTAACATCAATCTCGCATCTTTTGGTCATTAACCTGCATGGGCTGACATTTCCCAATAAAGCCCAAGGTTTTCATTCATTTGTACCTTCAACCTGACACTTTGTGGTCTCGGTCACAACTCCAGTGTTGTTTTCTTTTTCAGCAGGCCACTGATAGAGGTATACAGTAGTTCTGGAGGAGCCTGCATCCAATACAATACCATACTACAGAGAATACAGAGGCAAAGATGGATATTGTTAACATAAAGATTATTAACATAAACATTAAAGACTAGTTTCAAAGATTTCTGTTCTTACAAAGCAATAAAGAGCTCATTCATTTGCTGGCTTTAAAATACATTGTTGAAGAGCAATTTGCCATGAGCTGGGTCATTTTTGACTGAGACTCAAGAACAGACTTGTCTGATTGCCTGAAGCTCTTTTTAAAGACGTTAAATAAAAATACATTCTTCCACTGGGAAAATATTCAAGGATTGTCTTTGAGTCATCAAACGGATCATATATCTTACGATTTTAGGAGTGGCTTCCTGGACAAAGATATAGTATTATACAGAATTAAATAATCCCATCAATGGCGATTATCCACTGAAAGCTTTTCCATGTTTGGGATAAAGAGATTTCCATTCAGTGTTATAAAAACAATATTTGTTTTTACTAAAGGAAATAGGAGAATCTAAAAAGCATTATGAAAAAGTCAACCCATGAGTCATGTCTATGTGTTTATCACATCTTACCTAGCTTTCATCACCAAAATGACCCATATTGTCATAACACAATGTGTCAGTTTGTTTGATTTTTAACACAAAAAAATCAAAGTCTTTACTTAAGTCAAAAACTTTTGTACACTATAATTACAAGTTTTATTTAATATTTTTTAAATTTTATTTATTTATAAAATTAATATTTTTAAATTTAATAATAGAACCAAAACTCACATTCATGATAAAAAAAATCTCTACTTTACTTTTTAAAGTAAAAGCCGTAACATAGTAAATATTGCTTTAAAGTTTAAAATAGTGTCAGCTGCAGAGGTGGCTGGATATAGCTAAGGGCATCAGGGGGCCACAGAGAGGCAGGGGCCCGTGATTTGCCTCAAACATGATATTTAAATCATGTTTACTAAAATACATAGCTTTTCAAAAGAAGACTGCCCAGTATGTACATATTAATTACACCTCTGGGACAAATATGGGCTAATAGGTTTCCATATAATGTTTGTAGTGCATAAATTGTATAAATGATATCACCTTTAGTCCAGGGGACAGGTAAGTCTTCTTATGAGTTTGCACAATGGCTATACTAATGATGACCGCTATGCTGGCCAGCAGAAAGAAAGCGGCCAAAGCTACTGCCACCTTTGTCATCATCACCTACAAACCAAAACATAAAACATATTAAACTCACTGCTAATCTCCCACCCATCAGTAAATGCATTTTATAATGGTTCCAGCTGAAACCAGCCTGATGCAATAAAAGAACCTTTATAAGTTCCACAAAGCACATCTGTATTCTGGTGCTTTAAAGAACCTGAAACCAATACACTAATTTAGAACCTGTCATGAAATTTCAAGAACATTAGAGCATATATAGTTTTAACCAAAAATCCCAAAGATTCTTGATACAACAAACATGATAACCATATTATTTTTACTCTCAGTACTTATTTAAACTAACAAGCATACAGTTGTATTTTGTAAAATTAACATGCAGAGGCAAAGCTCTATGTTTGGAAAGCCCTTTCACACAGTCAAGCTCACAGATAATCTGTTAATCGTAAGATATGTATATGTATCTTGTGTCCCTTACAACTTAATTCACGGACGTTACACAACTTAGAAACATCTTGTACCATAACACATGACAGTTTTGCTTTTAAATTTGATTGAAGAATGTGGGACTCTGATTATGTCAGTTTATGAATGAATTTATGAATATCAGTTTAGTCCAGATTCTGTGCTTGTTAGGCATTATACCATAGCACTGTTTTTGTCAGACAATTTGCTTTTTCCTTTTAGCAATAATTAAATGGCAATAATTAAATGGTAAACTACTACAGAGGACTAAATCATGTTTGATTTAGTGTGTCTAAATAATTCATAATACAATAAAATAATAATCAGTTATATATAATCAGCCAATAAAATAATCAGTTGCTATTAACATAAAACTGTCGCTACAAAGACCAAAGACAAATCAATACAGTAATACAAATGCATATTGATTTCTTTGATAAAATGAGACTTTTATAAGAAGTTTTTAAGTCTTTGTTGAGAGCTAAAAGCAAATGTAAAATGCACCACACATACATGCATGTTGCAGTGCATTCCTGCATTGTAGTTTAACTGGGTTTGTATTCATACACTGTAGTTAAGTAAAGGTTATTGGCTTACCCCTCTGCGTGAGGCTGCTGTGAGGTGGTCAGAGGACTGAGACTCCTTATGGATCTTTCTGTTCAGACATGCGAGAGCGTGAGTGTGTGTGTATGTGTTTGTGTGTGAATAAGCATGCTGAGGATACAGCATGGGAGGGGCATTGCTATTGTTCCCAATAAGAGCAGGCTTCCCATTAAAGTTCAAGAAACCCCTCCCATTCGATTAAGACTACAGTCAACCTCATTTAGAGGGATGTTAATAATTTCACAAGTCCTTATTAGTGTTTATGCAGCTTATATAATGTTCTTGTATTCTTCAATCATGTTTCTGAAGGAATTTTTCTCTTGTTTTCTTTTCTTTTCCTTTATTTGTTCAAGTGGACAAATGTAAGTGCAAGAAAGCTATTAGTTTATATTATTTATTATATTATTATGATTATTATTATTATTATTAGTTTATTATCATGTTATATTTTATCATAAATGTCCCATATGTTAAATGAACAGTAAAAATGATAAATACATATTTGTGTAATACACCTAGT
>JAZGTJ010006357.1:0-10731 GCA_036877575.1 Botia almorhae | reverse complement strand
ATACCTAATAAATCTATACCTAATATTTATACACCTAATTAATTTCTTAAGTATAATGGCTTGTTAAAATGGCTCGCTGTAAAATCTCACTAATTCTTCATATATCCGCTGCACATTAGGTGACTTTTGAAAGCTTACAATATCATTTTTGAAATGCCTCTTTTAATGGGTTATTTTGTTGGCTTGCAATGTTTATGCCTGGTTCTAATGGGGCACTTTACAGCAACCTGAGAATGAAAGAAAGAGCTCCGTGGTGATCCAGCATCATGGAGATCACTTTGTTGTAAAGTCACAGACCACATGAGAGACATACTGACACTAACATTACATTAACTTTCTGCTAGAATTGGATCAATTTACACAACATACATACACTTTGCAGTATTGTCGTACAAGAGAGATTAATGCTTTGGGGAGGAACTGGTCATCATCATATTTCAACATGGAATCCCTACTGACACATGGAAATATTAATGCACTGTGAAAAAAACAACAAACCATCAACTGTTCTGCGTTTTTACCAGCGTGTCCTGCTATAGTATAACTGGTCATCAGCATGTGGTTTGGTTTGGATATTTGTTCCTAGCATGCCCATTTTAACTAGTTTATCCAGTGCAACATTACTGGTCCAAGATCATAGGCAGGAATCAAGGGGGGGTCAGGACCCACCCCATCTGAGGGTTGTCACCCCAAATATATCATTAAAAATGTATTGTAAATAATGTAATAAATAATATATATATTTATATATATATGCACTATATTGTCAAAAGTATGTGCTCATAGGATGAATATTATATTGCTCATTGTTAATCAATAGGGTTTAATATGACGTCGGCCCATCCTTTGCAACTATAACAGCTTTAACTCTTCTGGGAAGGCTTTCCACAAGGTTTAGGAGTGTGTTTATGGAAATTTTTGGCCATGCTTCCAGAATCGCATTTGTGAGGTCAGACACTGATGTTGGACGAGAAGACCTGGCTCACAGTCTTCACTCTAATTCATCCCAAAGGTGTTCTATCAGGTTGAGGTCAGGACTCTGTGCAGGCCAGTCATGCTCAGCTCATCCATGTATTTATGGACCTTGCTTTGTGCACTGGTGCAGAGTCATGTTGAAACAGGCCATACCCAAACTGTTCCCACAAAGTTGGGAGCATGGAATTGTCCAAAATCTTTTGGTACACCATAATACCCCCACCACCAATCGTTACAGTTGGCACAATACAATCTCTTTAAGCTTTTTTGGTAGCTTGTTTAATACTGTAGCTTCTTGGGTGGTAAATCACTCATTACAACAAGGTGATATAGCCTATGTGTAAACTGATATTAGGTTAATATTGCAGATCTACCATTGTGTTGGGTGTTGCTCAATATGATGTTAGGTTACAGATCAGTGGACTTGCTGCAGTTGAATATCTAAGTAAGAGATGTCTTTTGTTCCAGACAATACCTAAAATAATGTGTGAAGGACTCACACATTAATAATGTTTTTAATAATTAATGGCATGGTGAACCTAACTTATATTTGAACAACTATCACGTACACATATACTTACAAGTACAATTTTGGCTGTATTATTTGTGTCCACTTCAAAAATTGCTCTTGGGAATTTTTTTTCGCTATACCACTCCAACTGTTAGATAAAATTTATGCCCATGTCCAAGATCTTCACCAGATAAATCACGCTCACTAACTCATATCTGCTCTATGAATCTTTTCCTTGAAACTGTTCTGTTTTGATCTGTGAATTTGATCTGTGAATCTGTTTTTCAGGCTCTTCTTGAGATGTTTCACTGCAGCTGTAAGAAACACCAGGCATTTCAGCCACTCCAACACCTCACACATCTAGCCAGTGCTGCTGTGGCCTGGGAAGGGTGTATCACACCCCAAGACAATCAGAGTGAATTAGATTGTTCTCCTCGTCACAGGGTGGGCTGAATACGTGTATTTTTAGCTGCTGGAAGTGTGATCTGACACTCCATTAGTCAGGAGGAGCCGGAAAGTCAGATCTTCAGAATTGGATTAGGATAGTGAAGGAAGGGAAAACGGGCATATTAAAACCTTTCTCACTACACTGTAACATGGTTTGCAGTCCTTGTATTCATTGCCACACACACAGACCTTGAACCTATAAATACTCTTGCTTGTCAATGGTTTTTAATATCAAACATGTGGTCCACAGTGTTAACATGTGATTCACTGCAGCTTATTGTGTTGCTGTTTGTATGCAAAAGAAAAAATAACATTAAGATCCACTCACCCCTTTTTCAAACCAGTGTGTGACTGTGACCTCAGGGTCACTGAAACTGAAAATTGTTTAATTTTTACTTACATTTTGTTAAAAAAATGAGAACAATCTTGAATGAGAGAAAGGTAAATAATACAGAAAAAAGTATACTTAAAATATGTAGAGGCACCAAAAGGTTTTTGCATACTTGGATGTTACAGCATTTGTACAGTACATTTGTATATAGTTTTAGCTATCAAATGTTAGTAGAACATACCCATGGTCAATGTAATGGCCTACACCTGTGATTACCCTGATCAGACACCTGTGTGAACTTTGCCACAACATGATTAAAAGTAATTGGGTTATATTTAGAAAAACTTACTAGCTTAATTCCAACTTTATTATATGTTTTTGCTATGAAATACATACATATCTTTTTATAAAATGTGGTCTCAGTACCCAAATATTTTTCAGGGTTCACGTATATTATACACTGTAAATAAAAGCTCACATCAACATACTTTTATTAAAATCTGTTATCTGTAATGCATGTTGACATTGCTAGCTAGATAGATGAATGACATGAATGATCTCACCTCATTCATGTTGCCAGCTATATTGCTCAGATATGTGTTTATGTAATTGGCATGCACTGTATGAATAAAACATTGTTTTGTTTATAGTTGTTGGATACATTTGTATCATTCATTCTGTTGGTGGAAGAGTGGTGCACCAGATGCTTTCACAGTGCATTAATACTTCCATTAGGAGTCTGAAACAGTGCAGGTTGAGAAGTCTGATACCTCCATGAGAAGAACAATTAGCGGAAGAAGTGCTTTGCGGATTTACAATTGACAGACACTGGCCACAGAGAGAAACACTTTCCATTTCTCATCAACGCCAATGGGGACGAGTTACTGTACACAAATTGTTTTTCTCCCTCTTGCTTTAGGTTATTATGTTATGTTTAGGGTGTACAACCTCATTATCCAGAATGCATTCCCTCCATCTTAACAATTAAGTGAGCAACAGAGGATTGTAGGAATATGAGTCTGTTGGGACACTGTAGGCTGCTAAAGACACAGCTAAGTGTCAGACAATATCCTGTCATATACAGGAGATATATTGCACAGTAGACCGTTCACTTGCAGCCAAACATATTTAAGCTAAGCTGGTGCTACCTAATTTTCAGTCAGCATGATCATGAAGGAATGATTAACAGGGCAAAAGACAGACTTGCCAGAGGGCTTCCCATCTGTTAATTATGCCTTCTGCGTCCAAGTGTGAAATCACTTACTGCAATGCACTTTGGGTCACTTGTTCATTTTTAAACTGGAAGATGAATGGCCTTACTTAAAACCCTCAAAGTCAAAAGTTGATTTTAATATGCCATTTGCACAATTGAGCAGCACAATTGTGCAAAAAGGTCTGGTCTGTGATATACTAAAGTCATCCATCAGGCAGTCTGTTTGATCACCCAGCTTTGGAAAATGTTGCATGCAGCTGTCATTAGACTTGTTATGTAATGTGGAAAAGAAAAATAATCTTATTCAGTTATCAATCCATCATGTATAACCTGTTTAACCCTGTTACTCTAGTACAGTGATTTTCTCTGGCTGCTGAAGATTTAGGACGTCCGGATAGTCTTGCAGAACATTAAAATTTATTTAAATTCTTAATTCAGAGAAAATCAGTAAATATATCAAGATATAAGAGTGTAGAAGAAACTAAAAAGGTTACCAGACTACACTCATTAGGATTGTATCACATCTATGCATCGATTCTAATTATGTTAGAATGATTAAACATACACATTATGCGTGAAGTGTGCAATAAGATATGTTTGTGGTAAAGTGCATTAGCACACATTTGATTTCTGCTCATTAGAACATTCCTCTGTATCCTCAGACAGTAGGCAGCTCAAGTGGACAAACAAAAATGTTATGTTATGGTTTATTTTATGGTTTTATGTGTGCATTTTTGATTCAGGTATTTACATTAATGCAATAAGTAAATTAAAAAAGTTGTTTCATTCCATTTCATTGTGTAAGGACAGGAATTTGGCCCGGTTGACCCAAATATGAAAACTGGTTTGCAGATCTAATTCACACTTAAGCATTTGCAAACAATGGCACACTGTACATTGAGATCGGTGAGAACAAAGGGAATTGGTTTTTAATATTTTTTGTGTACCACAGAAGAAACTACAGGTTTGGAATGACATGAAAAGGTGAACTGTTCCTTTAAATATAACTGTTCTTAACAGATGTACAGTTGCGACAAATAACTCTATCATGGGAAAAGATGACAATAAAATATACACTCTTCAACCACACCCTCTCTTAACAAAATATAAAAAAAGATTTAAGAACAAACTGCATCAAAGTGCAGAGTATTGAACTATATTTAACATTGGGGGGAAGTTGTGGTCTAATGGTTAGAGAGTTCAAACACAAAGGTTAAAGGTTCGATTCCCAATGCCGGCAGGAAACAACTAGGCTGCCCTTGAGCAAAGCACCTTTCCCCCAGTTGCTTCCTGGGTGTTGCAATGCTGTCCACTGTTCCGGGTGTGTGTTCATGGCTCGCAGTGTGTGTTCACTACTTGATGGGTTAAACGCAGAGGACCCATTTCAATGTATGAGTTATGTATGAGTGTATGAGTTACCATACATTGAAAAATGTCATTTTCACATGAATTATAATTATTTCAGAGGACAAAAGACAGTTTTCAAATACGAGCATTGACATGTTTCAACAGTATCTGTCTAAGAGCAGAACACCAAACACTAGACACGGCTGTCTGACAGCTGCTTAACACGTCAATCTACACTTCTTACTCTATACAGAGATAAACACACAATACATACACACCTAATCAAACACTCATACACAAACACACCCAACAACACACATAATCAAAGCAACTACTCCTAAATGCAATAAATGAAATGTTAGTGGCATATAAGTTGTGCTATAACACATTACAAAACTGTAGTACAAAAACAACAGTACCTAAAACCTTTGCCAAAACAAATAGATGTTTCTTCTTGTTGTGATGCTACAAACCTGATCGCCTTCAAAAAAACAACAGAATATTCATACATAGTACATATTATTTCACCGTTTACAAGACTTTAGAAAGACTATTAGGGGCAAGTAAGGGGCCATCTTCATTATGCCCTCAGCAGCTATTTTCTAAGCATACAAGTACAGCCGCATCTAGGCTACCTAAATGGGGAAAGATCAAAACTGTCATGTACATTTTAACATGTAAACTCAGCAACATGTTTTTTTAACTTAAGGTTTGTTTACTTATCTAGTGAATATATCACTTTAAGACACAGCTGTATTTATAATTGAATGAAAACATTTTTTTATGTTTTTATTCAGAATTTTTCTGTCTTTATCACTATTTTGCTACATAATTTGCCATGTCTTTTTATATAAAAGTTTTTGCGTTAACATGTTGTTTGTAAAGCTTTGCACATTGTGAAAAACGCTATAATTTAATACATTATATTCAGCCATAATCAGGTAATGTAAGTGCTTAACAATATAACGTGCAATTTTAATGTTTTATAAGGTTTTACAATAATTTCCTTAACACACTGGAAGATGTGGTGACCGTTATTCAGCACCTTGGACAGGAATATCATATAACATTACACTTATGTGTTGCACCATTGACGTACAATCTAAGAACAGACGTTGTTCCACTGTAAAATAATACACGGCATAGTTTACCGTGATCTTAGGAGCATAATTTGCAATATTATATCCATAAACTCAGTGACCCAGAGAGAGTTAACAATCACATTGATATAAATACGATATTGCCATCTGCTGGGATTGATCAGTAATTACAGTAAAGTCCTGTCTACACAGTGTGATTTTCCCACTACACCCTATCAACCAGGTTTAGGTTTAGGGTAAATGTTACGATTAGCATTTGTCCATATCAAATTAATTTCCCTTGGATTTGAGGGGTAGATTATGTTTTTATTTATGTTAGTGTTAGATTTTAGGTATAAAGGACTAGCATTTTTGACAGGAATGTTGTTCCTGGACCAACAAGGATGTTGATCCTGAAACCCTATAGACACACCAATTTAAACCAGTGAGCTGATCACCTCTTTAATATGACTTGTCTTCACACAAGTAATTTGATCTAAAAATCTGGGTTGCTTTAGTCTTGAAAGACATGTGGTATAAAGAGCAGCAAGAGTGATAATGAGGTAATTTCATAGGCTACTGTACGAGACATACAGCAGATTAATGGGACAGTCCTGGTCCTCCTGGTTCTGGACCTTGCAAAAACTTCTATTGTGTACAATGAGAACAGACAAGATCTCCCATCATGGTGGACAATAAAAGTGTGGCTGGTGTACAGTCATGTTAAAAAGAACATTCACTCTCTTCGAAGTCTGTGATTTACAACAATTACAGTTACTAAAATGATTGCTGACATATTTTGTCACACCTTATGCTCTAGTTCAGCAAACTGCCAAATCTGCTGCTTTTATACAGGTGGTCACACTTTTTGACTATCAGTAAGTGAGGGGCATTTCATTAGCAGCACCTGGCTGCTACTTACCCTATTGATTCCTATGAAAGCAGAAAGGCTGTACTTGACACATGGCTTTTCTATTTTGGCCTGTCTTTTGTTAAATATATAATGGCACAGTATAATATGTAATGTGTTGTTATTGAGCTGAAGATGTTTTATGACCTGCTACAGACATTTGAGTTTTTTATCATGTGCTGATATGTGAAACCAAAGAATAGAGTGTATATTTTATACATGACTGTATGTATGGACCAGGAATCAGTCCATCTTCTCATCTGGACTGAAAAGATAGATGTCATGGTGAGACTGAATCCTTACATTATGTATAATTAAGTCTTGCATCCCTGAGGAATTAGGCAGAATATAATTCACGACAACATTTTGGGATAAATGAAATTTATTGTGAATGCTGATACATTCATACAAACAGTACAGTATAACTATTGTTTTACGTACTTTTTTTAACTGGTCAGGCACAAGAACAAGTCTGTCAGAGAAGAGTGGTGAGGAACATCACAGAAGCTGTGCTGAGGCAGAAAAAGTGTTTTAGAAAAAGAAAGAGAAAAGAAGATAAAAACAGGGAACACTATGTCCAAGCTCACATAAACAAACACAGAAGTGCAGCAGACTGAAGGTTAGACAGTGCAGTTAGCAGGTGTGGTACAGATCACACTCTTGACTGACATATGATGCCCACCACAGTGATCAGTGGGTCAGCTCCTATAGCAGCTCTGATGCCAGGTCACTGATGTGGCTCCAGGCCTCTTGAACATGCCGTGACTCAGTAGTGCGGGCGCAGACTGCGAAACGCAACACAAACATGCCTGCCAGTTGACATGGTACCAGATGAATCTTGCGTGCGCTGTTGATCCTCTTTAAAAGTGTTTCATTTAACTCATTGGAACCCTGTGGGGTTTAACACACAGAATACAGTGGGGCATTCTGTGACTGCTCACTCTCCTACAGTACTTGACTGAAACAATGTGCTGATTTAGGGGAATGATTGCGTCACATATGATACAAGAGACATTGCATTAAAATTAAGTATGGCTACTTATACTGCACTGAGTTGAGTAAATCAATAATAAATATAAAAAATAATAAATATAAAATTCCAGCTTAAAATGTAGAATTTAAAAATTTATAAAACGTTATTGTAGAGTTAATTTACCAAACCTCTTGATTACAATGTTGTTTAAGTATTATAAAACATCATGTGTTTTAAAAGACATATGCTAAAAATAGTAACATCATTTTGTATAATTTGTGTTGTGTCTTGGACCAATCACAGAAATTAAAGCCATCAACTCCAATTTTCCATAGTTAACCACTTTCCAGAAACAATTTATTATAACTGCTGGAAGAGAGGCTTTTGTTTGTATGGGAAGTGTTTTTCTCTGACCTTGAGTCTAAAGCAGACGAGACCCAGCACAACATCAGCACAGATCTCAAAGCGTTGATCAGCTCTTACCAAATGCTCAAACTCCTTGGCCAGCCCTACATGCTGAAACAAACACAGTATTTTAGACACAAATAATAATAATAATAATAAACAGCATATAGGTTTGGAAAAGCATAAGGCTTCAAGTAAATGATGACAGAATTTCATCTCATTCTGTTCATTAAATGAAAATTTAACAAAAGTTTAACATCTCACCACCAGGGGCAGTCTGTAGTTTAAACTAATGCAACTTAAAAATGATAAAATTTGTTTTTGCATTAAGAATTTTCCTTAGTAAATTAAGTATATACACATACACATACAGGACAGAATAAATATATTTTGTTATATAAATACATAGGAATGTATTTACATAAGATTATAATAACATCTTTTATATACACAATGGAATTGTGGAAGTATTACACTAAAAGAGGCCTTGTGGGGCAGTTAACTGTTTATGAGGGGGATGGTATAGGAGCAAGCTGTTACTGGGTCTAGATGTTCTTGTACCAGTGTTCTGCTGTGCCAGCCAGAGAACTACAAACTCTTGTCCAAAATACCAAAGCAGTGACTGATCATGTACTAAATCTGTAAGACAGATTCACCTAAATAATTAGTTTTATTATTACAATTATATGTTTAAACATTGTAATAATTAAGTTATTGTGTAACAATTATTTAAACAGAATAAAGCACAATGAATAAAAAATAAGCACATCCTTGCAAACGTAAGTTTATTCAAGTGTGCTGTTGTAATTCCTTTAAACTACAAATAAGAAAGTACACTTTCAGCCCACTTTTATGTACTTCTCAAAACGTCTCAGAAAAATGTAGTTTACAACTGCTAATCTTAAAGTATACTTTTAATAAATAAAAAAGTAGGCTAATTCTGTCCAAAACAGTATAGAAACTGTATACTTACAAGTGTACTAGTATTACTACTACTTTCCAGATAGTTAAGTAGCTAGAGCATTGTGTTAGCAGTGTAAATCACTTTGGATAAATGTGTCTGCTAATTGCATAAATGTAAAAATGTAAATGTACTTAATTCATAAGGTAAACTTAAAAGTGTAATTAACCTTTGCTTAAGTATTCTTAATAAAATGCTCTATGAGGTATGACATATTTTATGTAAGGGCAAAAAATATATGTTCTTTGACTCATTTTTTTAGGATATACAATCTTAAGAATTTATACAAAGCACAATGGGTTTCATATTGCAGCCTAATTTTGAGCCATATAACATGAACTGATCAGTGGTTCTTAGGACTCAGACTTTATATTTATTTTTATATTATTATAAAAATTCTGACCCAAACATACAACACAGCATGACATATTGTACGTAACTAAACAAAATAAAATCAAAACACACTGGGGTCGGTAAAAAACATATCCTCATTACAAGTAAACCCATTGAGGTCTAACTCAACAAATATAGAATCTGGACCAGATCACATGTAGTGCAAATACAGACCAACACAACCTTAATGAAGATGGCTTTCAAATCAGAGTCTTGATTGACTGACTGGTTTGCATCATACCAGATCGACTGTGAAGCAAAATATGATGTGATTGGCAGGATAACCTGATTGACAGCACAGATTATAGGCAGTTACCTTGCGGATGTAAGCTTGCAGACCTTTTAGTCCGTACATGCGGAACACAAACCACATCTTCAGAGAGCGGAACCTACGACCCAACGGGATCTGCCAGTGCTGAGGGAAAATGAGTTATGACATATGATCTGTGCACAAATAAATATGCAAAGTACACATGAATCAGACACATTTGTTCCCATGTAATTAACCACAGACAACATTACATGGTTCACTGGTTTCTAATGTCTTTGTATCATATTGCTGTTACCACCGTATTATAAAAACAAACCCATCATGATGTCTGTGCATTACAGTGAATTTACCATAAGGAGTATTCCTACTTTTACAACCTGTTTACCTTTAATCACCGCAAAGTACAGACATGAGTGGTGTTTTGCATTTATAAAATTGGAACAGTAAAAATTCAACAAACATTACATGAATTACTGTAAATTACTTAAATAATTATTTGAGACATTATATCTGTTATAAACACACACAAACACAAACTTTAAGTATACTTACTCTATAATCTGTGACAAAGCCTGTGAATACAGAAAATATTTTAACATTTCAGTCAAACAACACTAAAATACAAATTGTAATATTAGATTAGATAAGATTCTACAAGGCACCTAAACAAGCTCAAGTGTATATACTGTAATGCCACTGAATGTGTGATGCATTTTAACAGAAAGCACACAAATGATTATTTAGAAATAATAAACATGTCAGGATCCTGGCTTCTGTCTAGCTTTAAGATCGCGTTTTGCCAGGATCCTGACTGTCTTGTTATGTGTCAGGGCGTGGGCTCAGACTCCGACTCATTCTGCATGTTCTAGTTTCAATTTGAGTCGGAGTTTGAGTTCGCGCTCTGGGTGTGCGTTC
>JAZGTJ010006356.1:4415-25125 GCA_036877575.1 Botia almorhae | reverse complement strand
CCTGTCTGCCACCCCTCAGCTGTGCTGGGGCGTTTATTTACCTGTCTGCCACCCCTCAGCTGTGCTGGGGCGTTTATTTACCTGTCTGCCACCCCTCAGCTGTCTATTTATTGATCAGACTACATTAAACATAAACAAATATAGACTGTATTCACTGTACAGCATATGAAGACTGGTGCAGAATTATAGCAATAGCTAAAAGCAAATATGAGGTACAAGATTTTAAAGGAAATGTGTTTGAACTATTACCAATCTTTATCCTGTCATTCAGAAAATGAGATTGATCGGATAATGTTAATTTTTTATTATTTTAAATGGGCTGCATCATGAAAAACAGGACTTTTATTACACATTTGAGAGGAGGTTAAAGTCAGAACGTCAGATCTACTCTGACGTTCACAACGTAACGCATCTGTCCTCATGCAGCGTGTACAGAGGAGCCGCACCTGAATGATGGGGCAGCACTGACACTTATATTTTAAGATGAGTAAAAAGCAGCAGAGTCACAGATTTATTATTACACAGAACTTGTAATTATGATGACAAATGAGTCTCTTAAACCGAAATGTCACATAAGTCTTACCTGTATGTTGTCAAAGGAAGATTTATTTGTCACATCGTAGAGGAGCAAAAGAGCTGAGAAGAAATAAACCAAAATATTAGTACAAGAAAAACAGTTACAACTTATAACTTTCTGATGTTTCTAAACACTAAAAGCACTTTTGTGCCCTACAAAATAGTTGATTAGGAGAACAGACACATGTCATTCTTTTCATACAGTATGTCTGATCTTTTGGCCTCAGACATTTTAGGCACTCGAGTCTACACCAGCTGATTGGCTCTTTCAGCATGTGATGTATTTACAGCTTGAGTCTTTTTTTTGGGGGGTCTGGAGGAGATGCGTCCATGAAGGGCAAACATTAAAGGACAATTACCATCCGTGGAAAAGAAGAGAATGCACAGTGAAGAACAAACAATGTCTGGCTGTGCTTTTAACACACAGACGCACACGTACAAAGACAAGAGGCCTGGTATTCAGCTAAGAATGGAAAAAGTAAAGGTTTGAATGGAGATAGTCTTTATCAGCTCACAACAGTGAGAGACTGTGTGTAGATGTGCAAATATGTGCGAGACACTTTAATTAAATCTTTGTTTTCAGCGAGACAGCGGGACAGCCAAAACTAAAGCGCTGCACGCTCATCTTACAGACTGAAAGAATTCTTCATGCTGTGTGTGTCTTCAGGCCATGCTCTGAGTGACAGCAGCCTCGCTGCTCTGAGTGACAGCAGCCTCGCTGCTCTGAGTGACAGCAGCCTCGCTGCTCTGAGTGACAGCAGCCTCGCTGCTCTGAGTGACAGCGGTGCTGCTCTGAGTGACAGCGGCCTCGCTGCTCTGAGTGACGGGGGCCTCGCTGCTCTGAGTGACAGCAGCCTCGCTGCTCTGAGTGACAGCGGTGCTGCTCTGAGTGACAGCGGCCTCGCTGCTCTGAGTGACAGCAGCCTCGCTGCTCTGAGTGACAGCGGTGCTGCTCTGAGTGACAGCGGCCTTGCTGCTCTGAGTGACAGCAGCCTCGCTGCTCTGAGTGACAGCGGTGCTGCTCTGAGTGACAGCGGTGCTGCTCTGAGTGACGGCAGCCTCGCTGCTCTGAGTGACGGCGGCCTCGCTGCTCTGAGTGACGGCGGCCTCGCTGCTCTGAGTGACGGCGGCCTCGCTGCTCTGAGTGACGGCGGCCTCGCTGCTCTGAGTGACAGCGGTGCTGCTCTGAGTGACAGCGGTGCTGCTCTGAGTGACAGCGGTGCTGCTCTGAGTGACAGCGGTGCTGCTCTGAGTGACAGCGGTGCTGCTCTGAGTGACGGCGGCCTCACTGCTCTGAGTGACGGCGGCCTCGCTGCTCTGAGCGACGGCGGCCTTGCTGCTCTTTATAAGACTTCACTATATCATACAGAGCTGTAGACCAAAGACAACAGCTAAAAATCTTTATTACATAGCAAATGTTCATTTTTAGGTGAAATCTCTCTTTAATTAGATGACATCCACCAGCTGCCAATCCAAGTTTCTCATCCAGACACCAGAATGAAGAGCTGAGCTCTCAAGCGCATACAATGATTTTCCTCAGTGAGCATGAGAGATCAAACTGTTTGTTTTTTTCCGAAGACATCCAGAAGAAAAAGAATCAAAAACAGACTAGAAACAAAATCTGCTCTTTAGGTTAATTCCACTACACCACAGTGAATAATCTGTGGATTCATAACAGATCAGCTGTTGTGCTGAAGTCCAGCAGGGATTGTCTTTATTCACTGAATAATGCAGTGGAGCATTAAATTAAAAGTGTCAGAATAATGAATGATGCAGAATGACTGTGGAATTGATTGGAATCATTCTCAGAGATTTTATTTTGTTGACTGTGGACACTGCTCAGTATTTCTCAGTATTTCAAAAATGCTCTTATACACGCTGCGTCTCTCTTTTATTTCAGAATCTCAGATTAAAAGCTCAAAAACAATATTCATAAACTCAAACTCATTCGACCTAATCAACCTAATTGATGCCACATCCCTACTCAGTGATGTCCAATAACGCTGTCTAGGTAAGCATTTCAGTAGTTACTGAAACACAGCCATCATTTTCTTTTAAAAAAGCTTGTATGTTTTGTCATCCATTATGTGACTAATTAAGTAGGCGGAAATATCAACCGCTTCATGTCTCTGTATAAAATGGGATGTCTGTGCTTTGCCTATATGTCAGCAGAGCATATGCCAAAGCTAGGACAAAAGAAGCAAATGCTGCTTTAATTCTAAGTGTACTGGGCTGTATACACACTGAAAGTGGAGCAGACGAACAAAGACTCGTCACAAAGTGCCTTTTCAGAGCGAGATGAAATGACACATGAGTGTGTCATTTCAAAGTGAGTGGCACTTTAATAATGACTGCAATTAACAATCATTATGTCAAAACCATTTCTGAAGCCCATTATTATCTTGTTCTGAAAACCCTTCCCAAAATACTATCAGTTATTACTGACCCAGAAAGGTAAAAGAGAGAGTGGAGATAAGAGTGAGGTGGAGAGCAAGAAAGACAGAGAGAGAGAGATCTGCCTCCAGAAAACTACACACACACCCCAGCACTTTTAATCCCCGAGCCCAAAAACCCATTTAATCTTTAATATGAATTTTATATTTGGTTATTTCGTGGTTGAAAAACGATCAAATTAGGTAAACAAGACGTATCTTGAAATAGCAGATGCTGATGATATAAATCAAATGAATAATCCTCATAAATCAGAAATGTCATATCAAACCACAGAGTGTTTGATATGAGGCCACTCTCTGACAAGATCCTCACTGTGGCTGTGTCTCTTTCCTGCACTGTGTAGTGTGTACACTGTATTGCTTTCATAGACGACTATAATAATGAATAAACTGAGGATCATGTGATGTGCCGTGTAAGAATCGTTATTTCTCATTCTTATATCAAGACATTAAAGGTTGTTTAAAGACTATTAATTATTTCTTCTGCCTTAAAAACAATGACAGATGTGATTCTTTAAAATTCACCATGATCCTGATGACCATTCCACATGCTATTCCATATCATCCAAAGTACTTCAAAATATACATTGTACCACAGAAAAACAACAGTGCCATTTGCAATAAATCATGTTAATACAGTGTCACGGTACTAATTTTAGTATTAAAACAACATAACTACTTTTACCTGATCATATATTAACAATAACAACATTTAAAATGCATTCATCTGGCAGTTCTCATATGCATGAGAGTTAATAGCAGCATGTCTGCTGCAGGGCTGCAGCGTGTTGTGGTGTGATGCCATGTCTCTCTGTGAGATGAATGGCACAGATGGACGAGGCTCTCTGTGGGTGTCAGGAAGGCAGTACAGTCTCTCTTCTTATACTGGGTTACTCACATGCACTCTAAACCAGCTCCACCATTCCTAACATCTGAGGAGACGTCTGTCAAACTCAACTGGTCCATCTCTGTGCGCGGTCAACATGCATCTGACAGTTGGCATATGACATGTTCATGTGTGAAAACCTCAGTACAAGAACTGCCCAAGGCCTGTTGAAGGGGTGTCAGGAGAAACACAACCTCACTGAAAAGGGTCGTAAAGCTGCTCATTATGAACCAATCAGTGCTGTTTAAAGTCTGGGTATGGGTCATACTTCCACTCTGAAAGCATCTGCTTAAATATCAACATGAAAAATATCTTTCAAATTTAAGAAATCAGCACAGCCCTGTACTCAGTACAGCAATAAATACAGTCTTGTAGTCTCGTACATGGACAAGCTACTCTGCTACGAAAACATGGATGTGTGATTTACTGCTTTTAGATAGTCGGTACTTAAAATCACTCACGTTTACTGCAGCACAAAGAAACTTTCTGTTCAAGGTAGATTTGTATAGAGCAAATGCTTCAATAAGAGAAAGAGAAAATGCATTCAGGCCAAAACATGTTCTGCTTTAGTGCGTTCATGGTGTTACTACAAAATGTGTGTGTGTGTGTGTGTGTGTATGTAGGTTCCTGTCACTAGTGTCTCATTAATATAATATCATATTGTATTATTTTAAGTTGTTTTAAGGAAAATTTTCCAAAAATTCAGTTACTGATTTTGTTTGTGCAAGATTCTTACAAACTATATGACATGACATCATGACTATTATTAGACTATTATACATGTCATGTATAATATATAAAATATACATGTATAATAAATACATGTATAATATATAAAATATACATGTATAATAAATACATGTATAATATATAAAATATGCATGTATAATATATACATGAATAATGTATAATATATACATGTATAATATATAATATATACATGTATATTATAGAGCTACTCATTATGAGCACCAGGGTTACTATAAAGCTTGTACCACACAAACTGATAAAACATACACCTTGAATACACTGTGAGCTGCTGTGGACTAAAACGAATGTCAAATACAAAAATGTGATAATTGTTCAAATGATTTCATTTTTTTTGCCTTGTGTCACAGAGCCCAATAGTTCATTTAAAAAAGATTTTTCTCTCAAAAGAATCAAAGTGGGACACATAGAGACGTCACAGCATGATATGATAGATGAATGATTTTAAAAGGCAAAAAAGTGAAATGTTTTATCTTTTAGCTTAAAAGCTTTAAAAAGCTTTAGTTTTGTACAAACGGAGCGCTGCATCACAGATGATCTGCTGTTGTCATGACGCTCGGCATGTGTCTTGCTTTCTGTTGGTTGCCCACAAGACTCAACCGTCACGGCAGTATAAAGGTGTCTGTAAGTGCTTAATTATATGCAAGAAAGACAGGACCAATCACAATTCAGTATTCAAATAGCTGTAAAAAAACAACAAAACTAGAGCTCATATTATCTACAAAATCAATTAAATTAGCATGTAACGTTTGCTGCAATAACTGCATATATATATATATATATGATATATATATATATATATATATATATATATATCAGTAATGCAACAAGTAAATGCAACAAGTTGCTTTGGATTAAAGCATTTGCCAAATGTATAAATGTAAATGTTAAGAGAAAGTGAAAACAGAGTTGGCAGATGAATGGTTCTTTTTCTGGAGTTCTATTAATAAAAGCATTAAATATGCCTCAGCACGAGTTTAGACTTGACTACTGCACAGAAAACACTGGGAAACCATTTTCTCTGTCATACATTGTTAATCATTTTGCAAATCCTACACAGAATAAGGTCTTCATACAGTAGAATGCAACTCACCATGTGCGTCTCTGTAGTAGGCATGAGTCACGCTCCTGAATCGCTCCTGTCCCGCTGTGTCCCAAATCTACAGAGGAAGAGAAAGAAACAAACAGACCCATCTCTACACCTGCTTCATCTATCCATCCATCATCCACACTTAGATCAGTGATCTCTTACATGTGATTATTACACCATGAGGGATATGAAGGGTAAATGCTTTAAGGATATGAAGACAGGAAGACAGGATTGCTGATTTGTGACTGAGGTCATGAACTATTACACAGCTCATGTTGTGATAAGAGCAGCATGTCACCGCATACAGCTGTCGGCCAGCGTCATGTTTTACACTGATGAATGCTGATGAACAGGGCAGACTGACATTATCAAAGACAGGTAGATATCACACAAAAGACAATGCTGCAAATCTGGGCTGGGTTTCAGTCAATAATAGCCCAAAGGCATAATTCACCCATAAACTAAATCTGCCATCTTTTACTCACCCTCATTTTCAGCCTGTGTGACTTTCTTTATGTCTATTGAACACAAAAAGAGAAGCTATGCAGAATGTTCGTGTAGCTGTTTTCCATCCAGTGAAAGTGAAATGGGTTTGATGCTGTCAGGCTGCAAAAGTGACAATTAAGCACCACAGATGATACACTGTGTGCGATACTCCACGTGTTACAGCACACAGCCATGACATAAATCAGTCTTCACCTCAGTTTTTCATCACATAAAGTCACTGCATGGCTTCAGAACACTATACCGGGCACATGCTGTATACAGTATGGACTGTGGTTCATTTTTTGGTTAGGGTTTTGCTGAGTGTGGCAGTACACCATCTATCACCATTAATATTTAATGAACGGAAAAGCAGACTAAACAACTGCATTTCCACAGAAGATAACCAATGTGAGGGTGCATGAATGATGCCAGATTGTTTTGTTTTTTTTTGGGTGCATTATTTCTTTAAAAATACAATTCAGAAACAACATCAGTAATGATGGGATTGTCCCTCTTGGTGTGAGAAAATACTAAGAGCCCAATCAGCACATGTGAGTAGCTTTGCTTTGAGGTTTTGTCCCTTTGACCTGACAACAGACCAGAAACACACTCCCTGATAATAACACTAACACCCCTGAAACCATTTAACACTGAATACAGTGGAGGTATTAAACTGGCTGTCTGGTTACATGAAACCTGCTGTGACGTCTCTGTGCATCTCCTCACTAGTGCAGCTGTTTGGCTAATGGAGCATTAAAGATTAATGACAGCCTCATTAAACTCTCATTAAAGCTGATCCTTAAGATGCACAATCACCGTTTACTCATTGTTTACTGTTGATATTAGCCAGAGACACCAAAGCAATGAGGGGGAATCCGAATATATCACCTCTTTACTTAAAATAACAAAGACAATTGGAGTTGCTTCGAAATGTAATTAAACCTATCAAGAGTTTGTTATAAAAATGCTGACAGATGTTTTTTATTTCCCAAAACCTTGTTAGATTAAAAGTATCAACACAGATAATGATCCTGCTAATCACTCATACTGTAATTTTCCAGGGTTGGGAATAGAGCACAAGTTCTTATTCAGTTTTTAACACAATAATGTTGGAACTGAATGACTTTCATGCCATTTGGTTCTACTAACAGTTTTAGAACATCCAGACCTGGAAACAGGGGGAACGGAGAGCAGGGAGTGAATTTCAAGAGAAGACAGAGTTCCAATTCAAAAGTGAAACATTTCCATCTCTGATCCATGTAATAACAAAGATTACAGATGTAAACAAGACACTGCACTTCTGTTACTTTGAATGGGGGAAGTACAATGCTCAATATGGCCGCTTCAGTGACTGAAGACTTGGGCTTATATGACTGAAATAGCTGCCCAGAGACGCTGCAAATATGACCGCCATGTCCAGAGACTTCCTTAAAGGGACCAAATGCTTCATAAATGATTATAAAAATAATTATGAAATAATAATAATTATGAAATTCTTCTAAGAAATATATAAAATATTGTCTGACTTGCATTACAGTTCTGTTGAAATGTGAACAGATCTCATGCTGATGGTATATTGTCCATTTCCTCCTTCCTCAAAATTACTAAAAGAATAATTAAAAGACTTAATAGGGAACTGAATCATATTCCCTGCAGGCACAGGTTGGTTTATGCAGATTTATACTGATTATCAGTCAAGAGCAGCAGGTCTTTCATTGACCAGGTAAGTCTTTCTGTTTAAGTCTGATCAAAACAGCAGCAAACCCATGCTGCTGAACAGCCATGTTAGACAGCAGAGAATGATTAACTGGCATTAATAAAGCTGCATGAGAGAAATGATGCTTACCTGTAGTTTAACCCTCACGCCATCAATGTTCAACACCTTGTTCTGAAAAAGGAGAAGAAAACATCAGTCTAGGAAGTTTCCATGAGATTTCTCATTATCATCCACTCTGGATCACCAGTAGCACTGAACCTCAGATCCATTATGCTCTGAAGGTGATGAAGTGTCACAGCACTACATGTGTGCTTGTTTTGACTTTCAACGTTCATGAAATCTCCATAGATGTTTCTGCCACATGTTACACAGCTCTGTTCTGTTTCATTGTTTGGCTTTTATAAGGTCATAAGAACCTGTGGCAGTATGGCATGACTCAAACCACCATGACGGGCAATTTTCTTTTGTCATGCTGTAATTGAGGCACAGGTCTGTTTTATATGTGTTTTGGGAGCTGTTTCTTGCTCTAAGTGGACAGAAAACAGCTGTTCCACACATTCTAATGAGTGTGAATATTATAAGCCCTTATTACACTGCCACCCTCACACTTAATGATGAGTGAGAAAACACACAAATTTAAACACACACACACACGCCACTATTTCAACACAAACACGTGCTTGGATTCAAGTCAAGCTGTCATCACTTTGATGACTCGTTGAATTAAGTCATAGCAAGTCTGTTTATATTTTTTTATATTTTTTACTTCTTTTGTTTAACAATAGCTAACAATTTTGCTGTCATCCTGGCCAAGAATGAACACATGGCATGTCTTGGCATCAACTGCCAAATAGTTATTCTGTTCATGCCACAATAAATTGGAAGATGACAATTTGACTAAAAAAGGAGGTTTATTTTGGGCCTGTTCTGCTACAACAGGAACCAGGAGTCGGGTCAGTACAGCTGTCACTGCATCAGAACATTATGACACTTGGTGGTGATGCATCATAATAAAGCTGCTGTCAAACTGAGCTGCACATGTAGCTTAGCACCTCAGCTCAGATGACACACCAAGAAACTTTGGTAATAAAGCAATGAGCCATGTGATGCTGTGGTTTACAGGGAATTTACAAGAATTCTAACTTCACTGTAAACCATGACTTCACTGGGCTTATTACTTTCATCAAATGGTTATTTCACATACCTGGAGAGGTTTCATAAAATAAACATACAGAAACAAAAATGTAATACTGATTATTACATACAGTATACACCAATATTCCAGTATTATTCACCAATTAATGGACACACCTTTAAACATGGCTTAAACAATCATAATCAGAGACTGAACTATCTGTTCTATAATAGAAACTGTGAAGAAACTGTGTGTTATATAGTGATTCATCACAAGGTTTGCTCTCATGCAATGGCAACAAAAGCAAAATAAATAAACATTACAGGTTTAATAAATAGTTCATTAAGTTAGATTAACCAATTCACCTGCCAAGTCACATGAGGACAAAGGACAAGTAGATTTCTTGAGGTTTTGTAAGACATGAAATGGTTATCATCTGTTAAAGCAAAACTGTAAAACTTAAACCTCTACACAGAACGTCAGTCTGCAGGGATATGATGTATAGTCTGCTTTCTCTGAAGTTCTACAGTCAGGACAGAAAGAACAGGGAAGTGAAAAAGCTTTAGGCTTTAGGACTTGAGGTTTTAGAATTACTTTGAGACATGAATTGATCCGTGCTGATCCATGCTACGCTGTAGAACACGCCTTATTTGTTTAAAGCAATAAAACTGCTTACTTTTAAAACTACAGATAAATGCTCACACACTGAAATGTATCATAGCAACAAGTTTCAGGAAAATATTCACAATTTGTATCTTCCAGTAAGCCAAAGTCACATGGTCTACTGACATGGTCACAGTCTACTGACACCAGTGCTAACTGTTTTAGATCAAATTTAGAAATCTTAGAAGCATGTGCAAACATTTCCCACAATCTGCTAAAAAATGTTAATTTTCTAAATGTTGCATAAACATACTGTTAGCAGATAATTCTGTCTCAGTAAATGTGACGCATCCTGCTCGAGGTCCCTGGACACTTGTTAGTCTGGGTCATAAATAGCGACATTGGAGAAGTGACTCACACAAACCTTTCTGACTCTGAGGGATCAGCCAATTAAAATCCACCAGAGAAGTATCTTAGGTAAGGGCCACATTCTGAATGAACTGTCATCAGATTGGCACAGAGATGTTGCCGAAGCTTTCATGTGTGTGTAAATCTTCTTTACTGACAATAAGTTACAGGCAGGTGATGTTGTGCTACATTCAGTTTGGGCTCATGATTAACAGAAACACCTACTAGTTACCAACACTGACCTGCAGACTTTAACTGATGACATTTCTTACTGTGTGAACAGAATAAGCTGCAGTGGGCCAGACTTAAAGCCAACACTCAAAAGTCAGGCTCTGCATGACTAACCCAGTTGTATAACTGATAAAGGTCACTGAATAATATTTAATCAGACTGTGTGATAATCTTTTGAAGAAAGGGGATTAAATCCATTACTAATGTAGTCAAATCCCACATATCACTAATGATAATGGAATAATAAAGCCTTTAAGGTTAACGGACTCATTTTCCATGTCATCCTTTATTTCACCCATGAATAAAAAGAAATAGAATATAATCAGTGAGGTGTTTCACTAATCAGTAATAGCCAGTGACATCACAAAGATATTTTATCCACTCAGTGTGTGTGTGTGTGTGTGTGTGTGACAGTATAAAAGCAGCTGAGGGTCAAATGATATGCAGAGATCACACTGTCAGGATCACCTCATCACCCTTCAATTAAACCGTAACTCCACCCTAAACCTCACAGCTGTAGCGTTACACTGACATTATAGCTGCAGGTGGCAGAGAGCAGCTGAACACGTCCATCATTTTAATGACCGTCTGAACACCTGAGCTACACAGCAGCAGCATTACAGACAAACACAAAAACAGAGCTGCATAAATGTTTCATATATGCTTTCTCAGCAAAGTCTCTTGGTGTTATTTTAGTATCATATGAATTTGCCTCATGTTGTTCCCCATCTCTCTCTCTCTGAAGAGGTGAGTGGGTTTTTAAAGGCTGGGCCTGGAGAGGTCTTTGAAGAAGGAAATGGTAATAAGAGGGCTACAGATTTCTGAAAGCCTGAGATGTAAATGTCTCTCTTTTCTCATGGAACGTGTATCTCGCTCTTTTGGACTGTTCACACTCATTTTTACTCTTCTCGCTCTCTCTGTCTTTTCACCTTGACGGGCTTTTTCTCATTTTGTTGTTAGTGCCGCCTTCACAGAAATCATTCTGCCAAGAATTCAGAAGATTCTGCTATTATAGACCTCAGTGAAAGTAGACGCCATATTTAATTTCTCCTGGGAAAATGACACAAAGAAGGACAGTCACATTAATAGATTGTTCTGTAATCCTGTTTTTACCAATTTAATCATGTAGGTAAGTGGTCAATTTTTAAAACTAACTATAATCAGATAATTTAAAAGCAAATGATACAAGATTCATGTTTCAAATGGCACCCAGAGGTGCTGAATATTAGATTACAGTACAGTACAACAGAGCAGTCAGCACGTTAGGAAATGCACTTATGATACATAACCACAATGACACAAAATCCATAACGCCTGTAATATTAATGCCATGTATAATCTAAAGGTGTGATCAATGTAGCTTTCTGTTATTTCTGAGAGTAGATTTGCATGTGTTCTCAGTCTTTTTCTTCTTTTCTTTCTGTAATTCCCAGGACTCTTATTATGATATCTGTTTGCATTTGTATTTTTTTCTGCCAGTATTAGTTCCTGTTTTCAATTTGTTCCCTTGGTTACTAATTTCCTTCACATGTTTCTAGTTTAGTTTCTCATGGTTTGTGTATTTAAAGTCATTATTTCCTCAGGTCATTGTCAGTTCTTGTTTCAACAATGTCATGTTTGCGTTACGCTTATTTTCACTTGTCTAATGTTGCATTAGAAGAACGATCAAGGTTCACAACAACACAACCCCATTTCATTCAGGAAAAATTAAACATGGCATCTACCCTGACTAAAGTCCATGTATTTATTTACTCTGGAATGCTTGAATCCGATTGATCAGTCGTGACATTCCAAGGTCTGTTACTGCCCAATAACAACCACTAAAACTAATAACAGTTAACAGGGCAAATAAATGATGACAGACTTTTAATTTTTAGGTGTACTATCCCTTTAAGTGGTTTGTTTGAATTCTTCATAGGGCTTAAAATAAACAAGAGTGTTTCATATTCTGGTCATCTGTTGAGTAACATTTGGCTGTGTCTGAACAAGACTAATGAACAGACCAATGGTTTGTGTTGGTCTATGCATCATTCTGAGGTACTTCAAAGCCAAGCCTGAGAAGATTAACAGATGTCTCATTTGCCACGTCCACACTGCAGCTTAATATGGTCCAGTGAATCTCATAAAAACACGTCCAGGTCATCCACCTCAATACAAAAAGAAGAAACAGGAAATTATATTTTGCCTACAGAAAATGAAGGCTGTTTTGATGATGTGTCTGTTTTCATGACAATGAAACAAATTTTCATTGCTATAATGCAACCCAGTGTTTTACTTTGTAGTTTGTTATTTCCATCCTCAGTGGTTCTCAATGATTCTCATTACAATAATGCAAAAACTTTAAAGGCAGTACAACAAATAATACCACGCTGTAAGATTTATTTATTGGGTTACAGCCATGGGATTTTTTTGCGATAAACCTTTCATTTGCATAAACTTCATTTTCTTTATACAAGATATACTGTAACTTCTTATTTCCCGCTTTTGATTTAGGGGTTTAATCTCTGTGTGACCCTGAAATGTTTTTGACATGTTTTCATTAGAATCATCCCGTCACTGTTCTGAGTAGTTAAATCAGATCTGTACACACACAATTCAAAATAGAGATTAAATGAAGTGACATTTGTATTTCAACCGAATAAAACCAGTTACTGAAAACTACATGTAGTGTGCACACTAATGAACTGAAGGACTAGTTATGAATGCAGAGCCACCACTGGCTTTTGGACAGTGACAGTTTATCTAATGTGTCTCTCTCTCCTCCAGAAGCAGTAATAGCCAATGACAAATGAAGGTACGTGTCTTGACTCATTCTCATTCTCTAATCCATACATTCAGATCTAGTGAGAGCTGTTTATAGTGGTTGCCTAAAAATCTACATATGACACCTCTGTTGATGGCAGGTTATTAAAAATAACAGACAGATGAAACTTCTAAAAATCTAATACCAGCTTGGAAAAATATATCTAAAACCAAACAGCCTTATCTGTTTGAATCATTTTCTCATGATCAAACTAGTTGACAATTAAGGTTATAAAACTTTATTCAAAGAGGAAACAAGCTCATTTTTGCCCCTCTGCTAATTGTCTTGTTTTTAGCATAAACCTTACTTTATTCTGCTATATTTATCAGATAGAATAACAAATTGTGTCACAAAATGTCACTTTGCTTCTCAAGTAAATATAGCTTGTTTTAAGTATGATATATTTTTACTGGAAATCAAGATATTGATTAAAAATTACTTTTTAATACCTGTGGCTAGCTATGTGTGGTGTAGGTCATGGATCAAGTGCTGTAAGGATGGACATCCTCATAATCAACTAATGACCTGCTGTGTTTAGATGCCAGCAGGTGCTTATTAATATGCACCAGGAGCAAATGCAAAAACGCTAAACCTGCAGGTCTGGGCTGAGCTGTCAATCAAACTCTCAAAACCTGACAAAGCAACTTCTCATTAATATTCATCAGCACAGCGCTGTGAAACTTCTTGAGAGCTCAGCAGATGTGTCTGCCATGTATTTTCCTTATTCTGATTTGCTAAAATGCTTTACATGCATTTAGAATAAGCGATCAGTCATTAAGCCACTGAATATATTAAAGACTTAATGTGAATCTTTAGATGTACTTGTTGCTGCCCCAGTTGCTTAACTGTGTGTAAAACAGTGTGATTGATCTTTCCAACAGACAGTTAGCCTGTACACAAGCATGCAGTGTGCTAGCACAGTGCCAGAGCAATGCACTGCGTGAACTCTCCATTGATTGACACGACACTGTATTCCATGACATGCATAAGAGTATGCAAAATATAACACTCAACGTGTATCTTACATTAAAATCTACAAAGGAATTTTTCTTTGTCAAATGGTTGAAGAACCAAAGCAGCAAGTGATCATTTCATTATAGCAAAACATTTTCCCTTAGGCAAAACCGTGACTGTGAACAATGAAAGTTCACCTCTGGAGGAGATGTCGGTGACATAAACATGCGTTTTAAATTCATAGCTATTGCAACAATGCTTACGGTCACAAATGCTAGACTGGTGACTGGCGTTACTAAAGAGTTGATCGTTTTTCAAATGTTCCCTCATATGATCTCATTTCAGACTCCGTCCTGCAGCACTAAATGTGACACTAATATAATATTCTACACTGCAAGCTGTTTTCTCTCATTTGAAGTTGGAGCTGCTAGTATTGCAGTTATTATTATCACAGACAAGTGTGGGCACCTCCCATGACCCCCCCCCACACACACCCTGTTTGAAACCTGAAGTCTATGTATATCTTCCTGAATAATATGGTGTGTAAATTAGAGCTAGTTACAGTCACAGGCTGAAACTGGACACTGTCTTTTGATTTTCATTATAAATGTGTATACAGCACAATGCTGAATTTCACAGAAGAAAAGGTGCAGTACGGAAGCATCCGGTAATTACACTTTCTCATTACCCTCAATGACATTTGAAGGCAATTCTTGTTAACGGGTCTGAAAAATACCTGTGCATTTAACAGGGGCATTAGATTTGGCTGCTGGTTAGTCGTACCTTTGAGGAATTAACTAGTTCTCTTAGAGGGGTAATTATGTGTACTGAGGTAAATACTGACTGTATTTACTCTTGGCTAGGAAACCAAAGACAGGAAGTGTGATTTACAAGTATGTTATGCTGTTAATAAACTGGGAATCTGTTTATTCTGATGAACTGGTTATGTGGATGTTCTCTGCTGGGGAAAAGGAACTTCACTGTGTTTACACCTGTGCTATGTAGTGGACTTCAAAAATGAGAAGACCAGTTCCTTCTCTGGGTTTGGTATTTATTTAATTAATGTATTTTTTTATTTTATTGGTATTTATTTATTTTTGTCCAATTCATATTCTATTGGAAGCTTGTAACACCATCCGACTAGCTGTTCTATGTTACTAATAACTGTTGTATAGTTCAAGAAGGTTCACAGATCAGCTGCAAACATGATAGGCGGCATTATCTGACTGACAGAGTCGGTGGAGTAAACTGACGTTCCATGCGTTTTCTGACTGACCGGATCAACATTTTTCCTGAAAATCCTTCAGCAATCATATCATGAATCCAATAATCTGTCATCTGTAGAATCAGAACTACTGCTGCTTGATCTGTGAATCACTTTTAAATGGGTTCTTATCAAAGGATTAAACAAACAGGCAACATTTAACAGGCTGAATAATTTGGACACTCACTTATGCTATGAATCAACTGAAGCAGTTTCTTCATCAGTAAAACTGTAACCTGATACAAAAAGCAAAACGAGTGCTGGATGAAGCAGATACAGTACTTACAATCAACTGAAACACCTACAGTACACCAGTGATGAAAAATGATTAAATCACACCTGACCAAAATGAATAATTTATAATAAACACTGCAATATTCCATAAAAAAGAAAATAAGAAGTACATTCTGATTTCATGGTGACTGTAACTTATAAAACTCTGTTCCATTAGCTTACAATGGACAAGTCATATTAAAGGAGAGAAAGAGTCCAGCAAATAAACATGGATTTTTCATTTACTCTGACTTTCTGTTTCCAATAAGCCTCTCTCTCTCCCTCTCTCTCTCTCTCTCTATCTGAGAGAGGTCACTGATGATGTTATCAGCTAGACCTTGACATTAAAACTAGCTGTTTTGGTGCAGTTACGAGCTGACTAATCTGTCATCTCTCTCTTTCTGGTTGGGTGCCGTGGAAGACCCTGACAGCTGTGCTCTGTGCTGCTAAATTGAATACATTTTCAAATACATTTTGTGTGTGGTGTAGATCTCTGCAACCTCTCTTGTTCCTCTGCACACATGACCTCAGAGATCTGAGAAGAGTCAAGAATTCAGCAGATTAAACACCCGCAACCAGCGGCAGATTCTTCATCAACCGTCGTCATTAGAATTCAGTCTGAGCCCGTTTATCCATCTGGGGCGATTTGATAAGTGGTCAGCAGGCGTTCACACCTGATTTTAACATCCTTCATTTGTGACTAAGTGGATTTTATTGGTCTTTGATTTTGTACCGCGTACATCTTTTATGACACAATATAATGTTTAGAGGCGGGTTATTTTAGTCACATGCATGTATTTACAATGTCAAACGTGATCACGTCATGTGATCATTTACATTTGTTTGACATTATTATCAATATCATTAGACAGTCACACTGGCAATCATGCTGTTATGGCCATATATCAGCATGCTGTGATTATCTGCCACAGCTGAGATGATATACGGTCATAACACACTCTTGTGTTTTCTAATTGTGATCGATCACCCCAGACAAATGTTATGCTCATTTTAACTACATCTGAACAGAGTTTGTCAGTCTGTTATAATACATCATTTGATTTAGAAATAAATGACAAAAGCAGCCAAAACAAAACCAATAAAAATGAATTCCTGCAGAGCTCTGTTCCTCTATTAAACCAGTGAACAGGCATTGATGAATTTACCTGCATCACTGTATGATTTCTTTATATCTAACAAAGAATGAATACATTTGCATTAATCAAACAAAATGTGAGTCATTCGCTTTACATTGGAGAACGATGCACCATCATGTAACTCATTTCTATTATTGAAATGAAACTGTGGGCAGAGTTGCTCCCTCTCTGTGTTTTAATGTTTTCACTTCCTTGACCATACATACAAAACACAATGTAATTAATTTTTAAATGTTTATATCCCTAAAATTACACTAACCTCATTCATACTTCTCTTCCAGCATAAAAGCTTTAAACTTGCACTGTGGTGCCAGCACCAAAATACCCTATAGTTACTATGATGAGCAGAAAACAGAAGATTTAAGGATCGCTCTGACATTTTGATGTGTTTGTTTAGTGTTTGAATTTTGGTGATACATTAACAGGTTTATTGTAATTAATATATAGCTGCAGTATTTAGGTATTTTGACAGAAACTATGATGATTGTTTGGTTAATAACACATAATACAGAAATCAAGACACAGTCCACACACAAGAACACACATTCTCCAAACCGTGATACAAAAGCTAAAAATCTCGAATGCTTCATCTCAGATCAAGTGGGTTTTTCAGCCCGTAAGGCCATTTAATCGTTTGACTGAGTGAAGACAAGATGTTTGTAGACAGTGAAGTACTTCACTGACCACTGCCCGCCTCCTCCAGACATTCAGGATGGACGATAAATTAATAAAGGACTGACAGCTCCAGCCTCTATCAGTCAGAGAACACAGAACACTTCACTGATCTGTGTACAGCGCTTCAGTCCATCACAGATTGACTTCACATTAATTCCAACCATTACAATTGAAGCATTATCATCAGAGTTAAGATCTAAACAACATATGATCACTTCATTCCAGCAGTGGCACAACTGTATTCTTATAATTGTGACGTTTTATTATGGGCCTCTAATGCTTATAAAAGAAAAAGAGAAGCTAATTTCTGAAAAAGTGCCAAACATATTTATAATTTTAAATTAATAATCATGTTTATAATTAACCAAAAACACAAGAGTGTGATCTCTTTCACTGCCATGAAAAGGAAGCTAGGTAATTGATTTAAGTGTCGGTATACACTCTCTTTACAAGAGTCTGTTCTACCTTAATTCCCAGCCCAATTAATCAACACCATCAGATCATTATGAGATCAGCCAAACACCGCGCCTGTCGCTAGGCACCGAGGAATTCTCTCTCCCTCCTCCATTCCCCCATTTTGCCCTAAAAGCCATTTAAATGAATTTGTTTGAAATAGGCTAAAACACAGTGTTCTGTTCTCTGTGCGTGTCCATGCAGCACGCTGACTCTCTTCTTGTATTCCTTCTGTTAAAATGATTCAGTACATGCACGCTGGAGGACATGAGGGAATATTTTGAAGCACTATCTGTAGATATCAAGAGGTTGCTGCATTTAATGAGCTTGTTAGAACATGAAGTCTAAGGGTGTGACCCACGCTGGGTCAACTACAAAGATGGTCTGCACCAATCTGTCATCTTCAAAAGACGCCAACATGCACGTTTCAAAGCTAAAACTTTTCTCATTTTTTTCCTTTTAATGCAATGGCAGGGCAGTGTGACTTCTGAGTACTCAGTGATGGTACACGAAAAGCATCTTTTAACTTCCAAGGCTGTCAAAAGTGAATCACCTGTGTCCCACTTTGACCACAGTTTTCAGAGGCCACTGCATCATGGGAAGGTTTTGACCGAAAGCAGCTTTGTAACACACTGAGTTCAAATGAAATGAAATCTTTGCAGGATTTTTTTGAAGCTGGTTCATATCATGGGTTAGTGGTTCTCGGTATTACGAAATATTGTGAGTACAAGCACTGAAAACTCAAACATACCCAATGAGACAAAAACTTTATATAACAGACGCAGGTCAGTAGAGGGTCTCTCAAAATAGACCACTTTTATTGATGGATTTATTATACAACTGTACCTCAGAGAGTACTGTCAGCTTGAGGGCGTTTGTAAGGTGCATAATATAAAACTAAATAATGAAAGTCAAACTGTAAATGAATGTATTTCAATGTATTTTTACTGTATTTTCCCAATCTTATAAAAGATTTAAAGTAAATCTACGTGCTAATGTAACAGGTACTGATATTTCCAAATGGATTTTAGGCCGTGCCACAAGATCACAACAAATCTGTCAAACATTAAATGTTTTGTTGGAAAGTGTTTTATCTTCCTGGAACAAGAGGTCTAATGGTGTGACACAGGTCACCTACAGAAATGGTTTGCTCCAAGCTGTCATTTTCAAATGATTTCTACACACAGTTTTTCAAAGCTAAAAACTTTTCTTATTCTTTTCCCTCAATTCAAAGGTGGAACAGTGTGACCTCTAAACACATAACAGACCTTCCTTTCATACCAAACATTTCCAAAGCTGTCAAAAGCAAATCATCTTCATTACACTTTGACCTCAGTATTCAGAGACCACAAACATCTTAGTATTTATAAGCAGTTAAATGGTAAATGGTGTTCTGTGTGAATGTACTAAATCTCATTAACAAGCACACTACTGAGTCTTTTAAACATATTTATGTGAATTATGTGAGAAGATTTTCCTCAGTTGAAGTCAGTTTACTGACCAGTTTTATGTTTTGAATTGAATTGATATTAAAGTTGATGAGGGTGATAATGTATAAGAGCAGGACATGAAAACATTCATTACAGTCCACATAATCGATTCTTGTGTATTGTTCTCTATTGGCCTGGATGAACAAACCTTTGGTCATTGTTGTTTTAATCACTTAGACTTTTCAATTTTCTCCTAATAGCGCTGAATGAACACATTGCTGTTCATACAGACTGAAAACTGGCTTTGCCTAACATTAAACTTCCACAAATATTTCTTGAGAATGTCATGTCATAAACAGATTACAAACGCTGTCACTAAATCTTTACTAAAGTCGTAAGTCTACAGTCTGCTTTAGAAGACACAAGCTTTAAACCATGAGAAAGCAGCTTTATCTTTGGCTCTGACAGGATGTCAGTTTTGAACACACACACTCTCTTTCATGGCTGACACTTGCAGGAGGATTATTTCAATCGGCAGAACAGAAATTACACAGCATATGCGAGTGGAAGCATTTGGGATTTTCAGTCATTCAGTGAGACACACATATGTTTAAACAGATGCACAGACCTTCGACACCACACAGACGCACACAAACACACACATGCTCAGCCTGCAGGCCTGTGCACTTAGCTGGTTCTTCAGAGCACATTAAATATCCATCAGTCTCTGTGCTCATGAAGTCCATTACTTCCTGTAAGATGACAAATCCTGCATAAGTCAAATGGAACAGACAGCTAAAGAATTAAATACTTTGATTTGCAATGTGTGTCCTGAATCTAATCTTCTTAAATGGGCTGTAACCTACACTGTCTTCGTTTATTTTACCCTGAAGCTTGTCACTTATAATGTTAGTCAGGGTTTCCTGCACCAGAAACAGTCTTACGGTCTTTTTGGAGCAGACTAGTTTCTGTGGGGGAAATTTGTGTTTCAGACAGATTTTGTGATTTAAATCCCGGCTCACATCCGGACTGGAATGTGTGTGATAGATTTGTCTGTGCTTTGCTGAATGCAGTAACTAAAGCTCCACTTCTTGTTATGGTGTCTGGGGCAACTTAATTATAGATGTAAGCAACTTTCTGGGTAAAATCACAGAACTGCTGGGAACCTATCCAACAAATTAATAGAGTCAAATAACAAACTGCTCAAGGCACCATTTCCCAATAACAATCCATCTTTACACCTACACAAGCAATTTTATGAATGTTCAGTATTATTACAGTTTTGTGAATGCGCTGATATGGAGTTAAAGGTTGATGTGTTTCCCCATTTTAACCTGTAGAGCACACT
>JAZGTJ010006355.1:6148-25129 GCA_036877575.1 Botia almorhae | reverse complement strand
TTTAGTTGTTTCTTAAAAATGGCTAATGACTCGGCCATTCTGATGGAGATATGGAGTTCATTCCACCAACCGGGCAGAGTGAAAGAGAGAGTCCGGGAAAATGTTCATATGTTCAACATTTGCAACATCACCTGTATATTCTATTGCTAGTTATGTTTATAATAACAATAAACACCATCATCCATACTGTACCTTTGCAACCTTGTCCTTGCGCACAGGATATAAACACTTCCTTTTCCAACATTTAATGACTTTTTGAGATCGGACATTTAGCTGAACAAGAATCCGGTCGTTTCTGCAGCCGAAACATTTTCCGCAATCCACCGTAATCTGGCAAGCTCGGCACCGGCCACACGGAACCCACTAAACACCACAAAACACAACCATGAAGATGCTGTGCATTTTCAACATGAGAAGTCCAAGTATCACAAAACAAACGAACAAACCTTCCTGTAGGGTCTTCTGCGTCTGTCTATCTCTAAACAAAAACAAACCGTAAGAATTACAATGAGGTTTACTAATATGACAGACTGTTTTAAAGCAAACAACAAACCAAAACAAAAGTTACTTTAGCCCCCGCACACACAAAACTAAACGTAATACTTAAACAAATGTTTGTCAACAGAGTGAGAAACATGCATCGCTGTGACTCACGCGTGTTAAACTCTTTCCTGCAGTTCGCACACACAGTGTGTCCCCGGTCAGCTGTAAAGCTTTTATTGCATCTCTCGCAGATGCTAAATACAAACAAAATAAAATGCATTTGCATTTTGTTACGTAACGTGTTGCTTAGCAAGATGTTTTCAAAATAAGTCTTTTGTAAAGGTCATTAAAAACAGACCTTGCTGTGAAACATGTGCATACCCAATCAAAGGTTCACTACTGCCATTGACAAGCACATCTGAGGACTCAGACATGGAATCTGTCCAGGGTGGAGCAGCTGGATTTGCAGAAACTGGAGCGGGCTCAACACGCGGCCGAGCGGTGAGCGTGGCATCTGTCACATGATTCACAGAGGGGCTGCACCCATGTGGGCTCATGGTTCTGTTATCCCCATCCTTCTGGTTCAAATATGGACTCGATCTCTGGAAGGAAGGAAGCATAGCTGAGCGTTACGGTGAATCCTGAACTACCAATTCATCAAACTATAAGCTGTTAGCACCCAGTTTCCTCCTCTTTAAACAGTTGAAATGATCAGAATGTGGGTCTTAGAGGGACACGTTAAGGAATTTGTCATGATCCTTGAGGAAAATACAGGGCACACGAGATAACATTTCCTCCTCACCCTCACTCTTCTTCGCTTCACATCATTAAGGAGCTTTCCTGATTTGAAATCAAACTTGCTGAGGTCCAAGGACTGGTCTACATATTTCAAAAGCTCAACCCTGCTTCTTAGTTTTTGACCGGCTGGACTGAAAATAAACACATGATCAACAATGGACAAGAAAAAGAGAGGTTTAAAAAAACCAACAGCCATGGTAAACAGATACAGATATATGCAGGCAGTTTTAATTCTCTGAGCAGTGTTGAAGTCACCTCATATAGTACGTGTCACTGCGCCCTTCACTTGTGCCTGACCGACGGAAAACCTCTTTGCGTTTCCATCCTTGGCCTAATATAGCACAATCCTCCCAGTCATCATTTGCATCAAAGTTTGTTCTCCTCTTACGCTGCCCTCTGGTAAAATATATACACCCCCATTTTAGCTTACAGAGAGAGTTCACCCAAAAATTTAAATTCTTCCATCATTTACTCACCCTCATGTCATTTCAAACCTGTATGATTTTTTACTTCTGAGGAACACAAAAGAAGATATTTTGAACAATGGTTTCTGAACAGTGGCTTCTATTGTATAAACACAAAACCGCTGAAACATTTCTCAAAATATCTTCTTGTGTGTTCCACAGAGAAAAAAAAGTCATACAGGTTTGGAATGACATGAGAGTGAGTAAATGAGTCACTTTTGGATGAACTGTCCCTTTAACCAATAAAGTAACAATGCATAACATGAGAGAAGTTAAAATCTTGTCATCAAATGTGAGATAAGAATTGCTGGTTGTTTACATACCCTCCGCCTCTGCCCCCTCCGTTCTTCCCACTACATTCACTTCCTGCTAGGCTTTCCAGTTCTGCGTCTCCCGCTCCATCCTGGTCAGTTCTCTCGGCATCAGCGTCGTCACAGTCTTCTTCCAGCGGCTCCAGCCAGTCACATGACTCGCCTTCAGTCGCAGCTTTCTCGTCGTTGTTTTCCGTCACCCGGCCCTGAATATCCGTGCTTGATGTGGACTCTTTCTCTCCTTTTAATTCGGCTGGTGGTTCTGCAGCTACTTCAGCTGCTGCATCTCCTGTTTCCATGTTTGCAAAGCCTTCTGTTCCTGCAACAAGAATGAATGAATAAAGCTGCATCTCGGTGCTGTGCACCAGGAAGCGGCGGTATTAAAAGCTTAACTTCATCTAGTTGTTGTTGTTGGGGCTGCTGTCAAACTCTCTCCGCGTGTACATGTAAATAAGAATGAATTATCTGGATACTCTCTCAGCAATATCGAAAACTTTCCTTACTGGGACCAGACAGTCGTGTTTGCTCCAAGACTTTTGAGCCCCCAAAATGCTGTCCAGGTAGCAAAGCTCACCAAGTTTTGAAACACACTCCAACATTTATAGGCGTCAATACTTAGCGTGGTGGCTGAAGTGTTAGCAAGCGTGAATTGATTGTAAATGAAAATGTCACAAAGATTTATACGGTTTGTGGTCTGTCTTTAATGACCCTGTCAAACTTAACGCAATAAACAGGATGTCGACACCCGTAAAGAAAACCTACCTGCAGAACCCTGAACAAGCCTCACATTTGCAAACATTAACCGACACAGCAGTGGGACCGGAAGTGCTCTCATAACCCGGAAACACGTCGCAACGGCCATGCATTAGAAAATAAAGCTCCCTATTTTCATATTGTTTTCCTTTGCCTATTAAACACATTTAACAAATACATGAGCACTATATTGTTTTTAAAAAGGCAGAACTTAATGCAAGCATGATTTGAAAATGTTCTAAAGCATCTGGCGTGAGTTTCTTTTTTTATATTAGCAACTCACCAATTTGCATGAATTTGTTAAGTGATCTATTGAGTTATGTCTCCAGAATGACCCAACCATGTTTTTAATTAACAAATTATAATTATAAGAACCTAATTAATATTCTGACTAAAATTAGACCAAATAAAAACTAAGAAAAGATGAACCTTCGAAGATGTCTGTCGTAAAAACAAACAGAATAATTATAAAACTTTGAGGAAATCTATTGTGAATTGCTCACTAACTGATCTAGTACTGTAGTTATCATATTATTGAGGTGTTGAAATATTTTATGTTATTAATGCTGCCAAAGGGAACTTGAAAACTACAACTGTATAGACATAAAACCTAATAACAATTACACTATTACTAACTGCTTGGACACACGTATGATTGAGCAGACTGACGACAACTCTTAAAAACATGGAGAACATGTTTAATATGCACAGTGACAAACACACACAGGGAACAGTACACAAATATAGACCGAATGGTTTTGAGTGAGCTCAGATCAGTCATCTGTCTTTATTGCTGCGGAGGTCAGTGGTCAGCGGGTCATGCTGGATGGTCTGGTGGAGCATCAGAGCGAGCAGCCCTGCTCTGTTGGTCATGGCCGTCCTCACGTTACGCTCTTGTTCAAACAACTCGTCTAGCTTGTACCACTGTTACAAAGAAAGAAGCACTTTAATGTTTATTTATTTTGTTAAACTACATCCCAGTACACTCACACGTGACTGACCACTCGGACACGCTCCAGGTCCACCTCTGCTCGCCTGAGCTTCTCCCAGCAGTAATGCTTGTTGCATTTGCGTTTGGAGACCCTGCAGTACTCTCCGGTCGGCTCGAATACGTTTCGTACCAGCGGACATCCGCACACCTCATCCGCAGGAACCTAAGAGGAAACGAGCCAAGATTTACTCGAGAGATTTCCATATATATGCATTCCTGCGTAACATATTATGCAGAGATTTCTTATGACATGGTTATTTTAGACAGAATTACAGTCACTCTCACCTTAGGGTCTCTGGAATGCTCCGGGCACAGGACTTGAAGTCTCTTGCAGTATGTTTTGCTCTGTGGGTTGTACACATCACAGAATAGTCTTGTGGCCCTAATGATAAATAGAGACGTTAGGAGTAAAAATGACAAAGAAACACTCAAACAGAAGTGCAGCACTGGATAATAAAAACCAGGTCCTCACCCTTCTATTCTTGTTGGAAAAATGGAACCGAAGGATGTCTGGCTTTCATACTGTTTAAAACATAAAAGCAAGTGTTAATATATAACAAATTCATTGAAAAGGTGATTAACAGAGTTTGAAATGGCATGAATAGTGAATCAGACCACCAACGCGTGGATTTCAAAAACAATGTGTATTCACCTTGGCGTAACATCTTTCCATGTGTCTTAGCGCCACCTTGGGGTTGACTGGGTGACTGCAGGACACACAGAAGATCTGAAGGTCTGTGTCCTCACTGTCTGTTTCATTAACCTGCAGGAAGAACCAGCAGACATCCTGATCATCAGACAGCGCTGCAATTATCCCCCTGTATCATCTCAGCGTCATGTTACTTTTTATCAGAAACATCTTAATTACATCCTAAGTGCAAATAACATGCCTGAAGGCAAAGAGTTTTAAAAAATCTGTCTCTATCCATGAGAAAGTATAGATGAACACTCACATCCTCGTCCTGCTGCACCACCTGCTGCTTGGCTTTGGCAATGATGCCCTCCAGCTCATGAAACCGCCGCTCCATCTCGGCCAGACGCATGCGGGCGGCCTGCTGCTCCCTGCGGATGCGCTCCAGCTGTTTCTTGCCCTGCTCTTCAGCTATACAAGGGCTCTGCTGCCACTGCTGGATACGCTGAGGCAGAATCTCATAGATCCGGCTGTGCAGATTGAAAAATCAATACAATTTGTCCGCTTTCCCAAACAAACATTAAAGGGACAGTTCACCCAAAGCTGAAAATCATGTCATGGGCGAGTAAAGGTTTGAAGAATTTTCATTTTTAGGTGAACTGTCCCTTTAATGTGACCGTTCCATGTTAGGTGTGCATGTGAGACACCTCAGGTAAATGACCAGAATAACCTACTTGGCAGCCAGTTTCATGCCACAGTCCTCAGAACAGTATTTTGAGTTCGGACGTGCGGATTCGATACAGTTTGGCCCCAGGCACTGCCAGAAGTCTCCTACATCTCTGCCGCTGCCCCTCTCGCTGTGTCTCAGGCGATCTCTGTGCTTCTGCTTTTGCTTGTGCCGACGAGACTCCTTCTGCAATAACGTACAATAAATTGTTTTTTATTTATAATGTATCTATATTTTTAGATACATGTATGTTTAATGTATATGCATTTATAATACACAATCAATTGTTTCACTATTTATAAAGCACTTGGTGCACCTTTTTGTCAAATTTCTTGTCTCTCCGTTTGACGTGCTTGACTTTAATAGCCTTCTTCCGCGGGACAGGACTGTAAAAGCGCTCATCTTCATCATCACTGCCCCATGACTAAAACACAAGTCACAAGAGACGGGTTCAAATCATTTCTAAGTGCAGAACAAGCCAAAGAACGCAAAGAAACATTAAAAATATACGAAAGAACTTCTTTTAACCAGGAGTTATGTGTAGACTAAAACGATTGTGGCCGAGTTATTAGTACAGCTAGTTCATACCGCAGTTCTGTTCTTGTAGTGCCTGTACGATTCCATATCGTTCTCATCGTAGTCGTCCGAGTATCGTCTGTTTCTGTGCATTATGTTGTCCCTCCTCTCGCGGAGAGAAAACTCTTCGTCGCGAACACGCAGCATTTTCTATGTAATATAGTCAACGTCTCGTGTGAGCGCCGCAAAGGCTGTGCGTTCTAGTCACGCACTTATAAAATGTATAACTTTAATGTACTGTGAGTCGCTTTGAATAAAAGCATCTGCCAAATAATGTAATTAAATAACCTAAACATATATACTCACCCGAGCACGCACAACACACTGCCTTAGACGACACTTCTGACGGATCTTGTTTGGGCCTCCGAATTTCTTCATGTCTTTGCAGAAATCACATTGGCCACAATCCTCAGTCCTGGTACAGGGCTCACATTCACCACACATACGAGCAGAGCGCTTCACCTGGGACAAAGATTTACGATATACAGATAGAACATATAGATAGACATATAGAATATCATTTACATATTAAACATCGCTCTAATGCACAACAGGAAGAATAGACATATAAAGCACACTCAAGTGTTTTTTCTTTAAAGCACCTGAAGAATACTGACTTTAGAGCCACGGCGCCTATCAAGCTTATACTCCGAAGTGCTGGATGCTGTCTCAACACTCTCCCGCTCGACCGCTTTATCCCGGTTCTTTTTCCGATACCTTATCTCAAGAGAGGGGTCCATTTCTAAAAGAAGAGAGGAGATTAACATGAATATGCATTACAATGTATAAACAGATATTCTAATACACGGTAAGTTGATCATAATGATTTAGATATCATGCTGTCGGGTCGAATGTCCGTTTGGCTTCATTTGACTTTAACGTGTAAAGACAAGTACTTGCAATTTTACGACTCAAACAGAGATGGCGACAGAGAGGCAAAAGTTACAGATCGCAGCGGCAGTAACTCACCCCGACACTGGTGGCAGTACCACTCTCTGATGCCTTTAGCCATCTTCTCCGTCACGTTTATACAGTGACCATGAAACCACTCGTTGCAGTTGTCACAGCCGCTGCGAGGAACAAACGTGTTTTTATACACACATGGGCTGTTATAGTGTCTAGTGTATTAACATTGAGCACGTATGAACAGAAGAGCGCATGAGGGAGTCTTACATCATGAAACAGTTGATGTCTGATTTTCGGCAAATGCAGTACAGAGGGGCGTTCTCTGCATCCATAATACTGTTATCCCCAGCCAGGGTCAGCGGATCCACATCTGACAATTCACTGTCCTATAAAGACAGAACATCATACTATTATTAACAGCAGTAGAAATAATAACAGCAGTAGTACATTATTAGTCATTTAAAGTCAGCTAACCCAGTAAAATCTATTTATCAATATGTTAACTACGTTCAATAGACATTTGAACAACATAGTGATTCTAAGACAATATTTGTATCGCATCCTGCAGCCAAAATCAGAAAACACTGTTTGTTAAACAAGTAACAAATATCATCATATAAACGTTTTGACTGTGTAATATAGGGTAAGTAAAAAACATAGCACGGTAACACGCTTGATAACAGCCAGACTAAAAACGCCCTGATTTTTAAAACCCCACTAGCTCTACTTTGAAACATTATTCGTGACAAAAGTAAATCGATGTTTATTTTGTTACTTGTTGATTAAACTGGAGCTAATATGCTATCAGATGGTAATAGCAATCTTACCATCGCTGCTCAGCGCCAGGTGAAAGAGCAGATCAGACAATGTAACCCAACAATTAATTACGTGTAATTCTCACAGTTTCGACTGCTTTATATGTGGTGATAACAGTTAAAAATGCTTCACAAAACTACAAACATAAACTGCATGAAACATCCGATCGTTACTGTGGTCACCAGCTAACAGCGTCACAGTTCTGTTGTGGTTGTTTTTCAAAATAAAAGTCTTCATAACAAACGTATTACCAAGGACATTACGCAAGAGCGTAAAATCATTGTCGTTTAGACATGATTGACAAACTTTTAATGATTTCGTAGAATAATCAATTGTCATAATCAATGAACGTTCCGTTAAACGAAAACTCTTCATCATTTAAATTATTTATATTTATGTTGTTATATTATGTTGATAAATTATTACTATAATTTTATATTTAATGTGTAAAGTGATCAGGCAAGATCGCGATCTTTTTTTCCTCAATTTTATTTTAGCGAATTAAACCCCAACACACATGGAAGCAAAAATACAATTCAAAATAAAAGTTCTCTCTATTATAAATCGTGCTTTGAAAAATCTTTTTAAAACACACAAAAATCCCTTTCGGAGAAAGATGAGAGATGTTAATAAACACAGCAGCAACAGAAGAGGGGCTGGCAATATAGTTTTAATAAAAGTCTTTAGATACACACAAGCACGAAGCATGATTCTAGTAAGAATCTAAGGATGTACGTATTGTCAGCAAATATGACATAAAAATAATATTGTTATACGAAAACACATAACATTCTGAATTACATCATTATTGTGTGCTTTAATTATTTAGAAAAATATGGCAATTGCATCCATCACAAGATTCATATATTACGAGTGTTCGTTTTTATCTTTAGAGATTTAAAATATCACTTTACATACACATTCATTTAAGCTTCTGTAGAATTCACAGAGACTAACGGTGGACTGTTTTAAACCTTTTAGATTCTGTTATATATTTTTTTAATACTTGCAAACTGAAAATGACGTTTGTTTGTTAATGCTGAAGGCATCGGAGCACAACACAGGCATTCAGGTACAGAAGCTATTTCAGAATTGTAATGTGTGTATTTAGCTGCATTGATCAAAATGCTGGTTAAGAACCGGGGATTAAAAAGCACTTGAGGCAGAGGTAGCTTTGAAATCATTACACCTGTTAAACTTTTTGTGCGTTGCATCTGTATGGCTCGTCTCCTTCTTTACAGTCCCTCAAAAAAACATGAACAACTGCACCATCACACGTTTCCAAAATAATGTTGAAAGACAAAACAAACTAACGAGGATCTTTTGTAAACCATATAAACTGTTGTATACATTTCAAAACAGATAGTTTGTTGTTCATATGAAACCACTTCAATGAATGTGTAGCCAACAATAAGTGTTAAAAAATTTTTTTCGAATAAATGCAGTAAATATTGCTTGAGCGTTTTCATTATAATATGAAGAATTACTCCAGCGAGTCCATGCACAATCCTGAAAAATCCCTTCGTTAAATCAGTGACTATAAAACTACTCACTCCACACTTCAAAGTTATAGATGTGCTCTTACACGCTCTGAATGTAAAGTCCACAACAACAGTGCCATGACATGAATTAACCATACAACAATGCAGCGATGCCTAAAGACTGCAACCTCTCACATTTTAGCTACAAAAAGGCTAAAAGTTTAGGATTCATTTAAAAATTTGCATAAGCATTTGGGATTGTTACGTTCACTGACCTGTCTGGAAAACCTTTCAATAGTGGGTTAAAGGCTGACTTTTATTTTGAAAATTGTACTTCTGCGACAACGTCCAGAACGGTTTCAAACTGGATCACGGGCTCCATAATCAGCACAGTGTTGCTGGTGTTATTGGTTAGATTAGGGCACACTGGTAGGAGACATGGAGAACTCACAGTCTCCACACGAGGACAAGCGAGGACATAACCCCCCCCACACACAAATAGTGGTCAGTTCAGTCACAAATCCTCCTCCATGGCCAGGCTGCTTCTACGACTGCTCATCTTGGAAGCTCCAGGAGACATCGGGGAAAAGAATGGATCTGAAGACCTGACGCAGCCCTCATCCATCAGAACATCACCGAGACCCACATCAGAGTAAAGATCAGAAGCTGTTGGGTCGTCAAGCTCTGCGAAGCTAAATGTACAGAGATCTAGAGGGCCGGTCACACCTGTGCCAGCTGGAGAACCAGCGGGAGGTACCGTGAGAAAGGGAGAGGGGAAAGTCTGTGCCATGGCCCCATCCATATTGAGGTGGGTCTGGGGTTGACTCTCTCCAGAACCAAAAGACTGGTTTGCCAGGGGTAGCTGTTGCTGAGGAAACAAAGCGTCTGAGCCCATACCAGCAGACATGGGAGTGGCAAGGCCGTGGACCTGGGCCTGCATCTCCAATTTCTGAACACAAACAGCAGGGGGTGTTAGAATCCATCTTCATACAAAACGTAAAGGCGGAGTGAGGCAGAAACAGTTTTTGTAAAGCTGGTTGAAAGTCTCTTCACATCTTGATAGCAATAACTAAGTAAACTGCTCTAAATATATTTAAATAAATGTAAATCCATAAAATGTTTGTCTAATCATTGCATTCGTTCGAAATGCAATAAGTAACAGTAATCATCAAAATCATGTTAAACGCAAACCTGTATGCGAAGCAGCAGAGTCTGGTTGGCTTGCTCCAGTTTCGTTTGCCTCATCTCAATCTCTTTGGCTCTCTGTTGCTCTTTCTGAAGTCTCCTTATATACTCAACAGACGCCTTCAAAATGGTTCCCTTGTTCCAACGCATCTCCCTGTAGTTTAAGCATTTAAACAAAAGCATTTATATAAAATTAGACCATCTGTCAAGTGTACCAAAAGCTTTGATTCGATACTGTATGTTTTTGTGACACTGTGTGGTTTGCATGCAAAAAACATCTGTCAAATAAACAAAGAAAAGAAAGCGTTATCAATTCTATACGCTTAAATCTTTAAGAACAGAAACTCACGGATCACTGGATTTGGGGATAAGATCCCCTAACTCCTTGATTCTGTCATTTATGTTGAATCTTCTCCTCCTTTCAACTGCACAGAGCATGAGATTCAGGCTATGATGTGCAAATATATGCAGCATACAGACAAAATATCAGTGAAGACCTACTGAGATTATGACTTTCTTTCTTTTGCCTGTCTTTCATGAGCGCTCTGGCCTCTGTCTCTGAAAACACACAGTTATGATGATTACCAAACCGTATGATCAACACTGTACATAAAACAAACAAACATGATTACCGGTTAGTTCCCTTTTGATGTTAGCCAGATCCGCTGGACAGGAATTGCTGACGGTGATGCTGGGAGCCGTCATGCCAGGACTGCTATAGACGTCCAGAAGGTTGCCTGGCAACTGATCAAATTAAACAAAAATAAAAAATAAAACAATAATCTTCAGAACATCTTACGTAGCAGTAACAGTGACCACATTATCTCAAAACACACTGATAGGCTGATCAGCTTTTATAAAGCAAGTATTAAAAATACTTCTAAATATCTTTGATGTACTTCAAGTTCAAGTTTATTTTTTCTGTAAATTTATAAACTTCAATTTCAAGTCTATTAGAGGCTTTTATTCTGAAAATTGACATGATTAAGAGACAGAATCATGAATAATGAAGACAATTGTTCGACTTACCGTGTTTGGGAGTTGTAGTCCTGAATCTATCAGTGACATGATGTCATCATTGAAGCTGGACTCAAGGCTGATGATGTCATCAATTACATCATCCATCTGAGGGGATAGTTAAAAAATTCAAATATTACAATAGTATTGCAAAAACGTTTTACAAACAGGTTACCAAAAAAACACATATTTAAGGGGGTTTCTGTGGTATCACGGATCCAAATCAGAAGTATTAAGAAGTGAAAAGATGGCTTAAACGCACAAACTTACTGGCACAGGGCCAGAAAGTCTTACACAATAAACAATGTTATTATGTTATTGTGACTGTACATTGTACATAAATCAGAAGCAATCTTTTAGATGTATGCTTTCGAACTTAAGTTATACAGTAATAAATCAGCTTCTACAGCTGTATGCGGTCACCCGCTGAGTACTACTGTATGAGGTCATCCCCCTGAGTACTACTGTATGAGGTCATCTGCTGAGTACTACTGTATGAGGTCATCCCCCTGAGTACTACTGTATGCGGTCATTCACTGAGTACTACTGTATGAGGTCATCTGCTGAGTACTACTGTATGAGGTCATCTGCTGAGTACTACTGTATGCGGTCATTCACTGAGTACTACTGTATGAGGTCATCCCCCTGAGTACTACTGTATGAGGTCATCTGCTGAGTACTACTGTATGCGGTCATTCACTGGGAACTGCTGTACCTGCTCTTTGTTGGAGCCCAGGTTGAGATGTGCCATAGGACTGTTGGGGGCACTGCTTGCAGACAGTCTCATCTCGGGGGCGGAGCTTGCCTGCAGTACAGGGGACACACCAAGAGTGTGTGTGGCAACTCCATTGCCTAGCGTGGTGGACAGATACTGCTTCACTTGCTGCCTCTGAGCCTGCTGGATGTGGTACCTAGTTGGATTTTCAAGGTGAGTTTGCACCTACAACAAAATAATAAACAGAACTAGATCAGGGATGGTCACGAAAAGTATAAGCGACACCTGCGGCTCTACGTTAAAGCTGCAATCCGTAACGTTTGCCTCTCCATCGCCATCTGTGTTTAAAACATACAGAGAGCAACCGAGACAGAACACACATGTCTGTGGATGGCCTACCTTCAGAACCTCCACTGGTACTTGAGCTGGAGGAGGGCGGGCAGACACGGGTGGGACCGTGACTGAGATGGCTGGGGTGGAGTCTGTGGGGCGGAGCTGAGCGACGGACGCCTGCCGCTGCGCCTCCCTCCTCTCTTGCTCCTGCGCCTGCTCCCGCATCAGCTGTTGCCGTAGCAACACTCGGGACGACATGGCTATCCTATTCCGCGGGTCACGCACGAGAAGAATTAAGACGCTGCGGTAATGAAAGCAAGAGAGTTAGCAACACTCGGTTCAGGAGCAGCAGCTAGTATAAGAGGGAAGTGATGAGATGATGAAGTTCTCCTTTTGGATAACGAGGGGTTAAAGAAAAGGGAAATATAACTGAGCTGAGTCATTATACTCATATAGATGCATGCAAAGAGAAATGGAATACTCTGCCTCTACAAATGCATTACGAGCAGCACAGATTCATCTCGCAGACTTTTATCATGAAAAATGTGTATCAAGACTGGATAACTTTAATTTAACCTCCAGGAAAAAGAGGAAAAGACTAGACAGAAAGTAAAAACCCTGCTGTTTAAACTCTGATTACATGAACACACCCAATGACAGTGAAACATTAAAATATACATAAAACTGAAGTCTACCTTATTTGTTCCGCATTAATTAAGACCAGAATCGCTCATAAAACACGTGATTGTAATTCAAAGCTCTATCACGGGGAAGTACAGAAATGACCACATGACAGCTAACCAAAACACACGTCCTTCCAAACCAGTCTGACTTCTAAACTCTCAATCTAATCCAATAGCTCTAAGCAGAAATAAACTATATGTTAAGTAGTTAAACAAGCTACTATAGCAGATGCGTTACGTAATAGATCGCTATGGATTAGTAAAGTTGAGTCACGTCGTTAACTTAAACCAAACTAATGTGTGTATTAGTTATTTATAGCAACATAACAACTCAAAATGCCCGTGACTGTTGTATTAAAACACACCCCAGAGCGTTTATTTTTGACAGCCTCCAGCTGTTAGCGCGAGGCTAACCAGCTAGTTGACATGTCAACCTGCGTCAAACCGGCACGCTGTCTGAATTTAACTTCATTAAATGACGAATACATGAGATTAACACAACAATGTCATCTCGTGAGTGCGGAGGAAGGGTTAGTTTGGTTACCTGGTTGGTGTTAGCGGGAGTAACGCGAGGGTTGCGCAGTCACCGCCATTACTCGCGCGAGGATTTCCTTGTTTTGGATGTGACAGTGACAGCCCGTTTGCTCATCCTCATCATCCTCATCCTCATCATCACCACCACCATACTCCACCATCATTACACGTCTGCCTTTCACTCTCTCTCCTCTTTCATGTGCATTCACGTGCTACGAATTTAACGCATTTAAACTAGTTTAACTTGCTAATGCATTACCAGTCAAAACGTTTAGACACGCCCACTCGTTATTACGACTTTCCAAGTTTTCCAAATTATTATTATTATTACCAATAATAATATAAGTTATATTCATAATAAGTACATCACTTTGGTGTTATGAATTATATGAATTATAATTCATACTTTCAGCTGTCGGTCGGATTTTGCAGGAAATGTCCGTCTGTAAACAGAAAGAAGATCCGGCTGCTGTATCACATCTGCTGGTACATGTGCGTGTGTATCTTGTTCTTACAGCAGTTGTTTATCATTTAAACTTATCCACGTTAAGAAAATATTCCTTTTTCATTTTTCAGATGCTCTTGAATAATATTAGAAATGTCTGGAATGTCATTTAAAATAGAATCAACCTAGAGAGTTAACCCTTAAACAATTTTAACTGTTTATAAATTAAATAAAATTAAAAAGGGACGACAAATATATCATTTTGCTGCACATTTATTTTTTGTCATAAAACAACATAAAATAAAAATTGTTTACATTTTTTTCATTTTTTTTCATTTGCAAATGCATCTACAAAACAAAGCTTTGTGACTTAAATATAACTTTCTTAAATACAACATCGTTCATTGGAGCTGTTTTTGAAAACTCACAACATATTTTGTGACATTTCATGAAGAACTTTGGTGACAGTTACTCACAAGGAAACGGACTGTAAAAATAAATTCCTTCAAGTTTTACCAAATGGTTTTCAGTGTGAGTTCAGCATTTCCCAGGACAGAAGAAAACGTTTGTTAAAGGATTTTAGCTACATACTGTATATACAGTTACATACTGCATACATTATATACAGAAACCATTTCAACTTTAAGTCTGTAAGTCCAGTTGTGTGAGGTTTATGCAGGAGCCACAGAAGACACTTCTGTTTTGGATGTGGACACCTCAGAACCATCATCCACCTTCTTCCCAAAGAGCTGCATGATGCAAACCCGGAACTGAAAAAGCAGGAACAGTTTCAGTGTGTCTTAAACCTACCAAAAGGAACCTGTGCCGAGCAATTATTTGATTATTTAATGGAAATCAATGTTACCTGTCGGTTCATGAAGACATAGATAATGGGGTTGTAGATAGTGGCGCTCTTAGCAAAGTAGGCAGGCATGGCTGCTGCCAGTGGGTGGAAGGCGTAGCCCGGGTTTGCTGTTCCAAAGCAGACAAAGAACGTGTAAGGTCCCCAGCAAACACAGTAGGCTACGATCATGACAACCACCATTCTAGAGACTTCCTTCTCTGCTTTCTGTGTGGACTCTGAATCTTTCTGCTGCTGGGCGACCTGTTGGAGAAAAATGTGATGTTGCCGCTTAGTGACCTTTATGTAGGAGAAGAAATTAATGCTTGCAACATCCATGTGATAACTTACAGCACGAATGGCCATCCACACAGCGATGTAGCAGAGAATGATGATTGATAGAGGGAGAATACAGCAGGTGATCATCAGACACACCATGAAGGATGTCACACCAGGGTCCTCGTTTCCACTGAAGACATCAGGCCCACAGGAGGTCTTCAGACCATGAGGCCAGTACCTGAGAGGACATGTTCACATTTATTGCACAGAAACCGTGTGGTGGTCTCGTACCAATACAATTTCAGTGTATTTAGCTGTCAAAGGTCACATGGCCTTTAAAAAGTTATTTTACCTGCTCCAGCCAAAGATGGGGGGTGCACACCAGGCGGCCGCCCAAACCCAAGAGAAAATAATTCCAGCAGATGCCCATTTAGCATCAAACTTCACATTTCCAAATGGTTTGCAGACGACTACCCATCTCTCCCAAGAGATTACAGTCAAAGACCACAGACCAGCAATACCTGTTGATTGGTATTACATTTATATGTTTTTTAACATAYACATATAACATATTTGTCAGCGATGGTGTCTTAAAATTAAATGTACTTACCACATACAGAGACAGTATAGCCCTCAAAAACACACATGGGGTGCCCGAGGATAAAGTAGCCGAAGATCTGGTTGATGACGCTGATGGTGCTGGCCAGAAGAGTCTCTCCAAGATCAGCCACAGCCAGGTTGACCAAGATCCAGTTCAGAGGGTGACGCAGCTTCTTGAATTTGGCTGTGGCCACCAGCACCAGGCCATTGGTGAAGACTGAGGCGACGACCACAAAGAACATCCAGATTGTCGCGACATTGTACACCCATCGAGGGGCAATGTGATAGTTTGGTCCCTCAAATGGACCTATAAACATGACACATTGTGTTTTATTATACAATTTATTGAAGTGTATTAAAGCTGCAATCTGTAACTTTTGCCTATGTAACAGCATCTCTGTTGGAAACCAAAAATTGCAGGTTACTGTATATGTACATGTTCTTGCTCAATAACCGGTTATTTATTTTTAACCAAATAAAGTTACAGATTGCAAGGTTTGGCTCTTGAAGACCTAGTTGTAAAAATTCTATTTGTTTTCTCTTACCTATTGTGTTATTGCTGTTGGTGTAGACAAACATAGATTCCCTCGTCGTGTCCTCTCCTCGCCGTCTGGCAGCGAATACTGCATTTCCCCACTCCTCTGCCATTTTATAACCCTGAAAGTGCAAATGGAGACAATGATTCAAAATGACTGTCATTGCTCATTGTCATTAGCAAATAATAAAAACCTAGCTAACAGGGAAAGTTCTTAGAACGTTGGCTAGCATACTCTAAAAGTCCTCTCGAGGTTATCAAAAATGTTCTTGCTGTAACGTTAATACAATGTTTTTCTAATGTTATGTATCATGTCAAAAAGTTATTTCTAAGTAGTTAGTGGAATGTTTTAAAAAATGTTACATAACTAAAAAATGCTTTAAAATGTTCTTATAACCTAGCAATAATGTTAATACAAGGTCTAAAAAACTGGACCTTTTAAATGTTCTTTAACTTTCAACATAATGTTTTAATGAAAACATTACAGAAATATTCTTAAAAACCTACATTTTTTAGCTAGGAAGTAGCATTTTGAAGTTATGCTGTGGATCTTATTTGTACCTGTCACAGGATTCTCCTCTTCCTCAGTTGGTTGGGCTTTCTCTGCTTCTGATCTTCTGTTTATGATTGAGGTCGCAACCAACAAACTGACAGGCAGGACCACAAGGTGTTTTATACCAGCTCATCATCCTAAATATTGGCACTGAAACTAACTGACGTAAAACGAATTAAGGCTAATGGGGAGGTACGTAAATCAGAACGCCCTCCGCATGCAAAGACGTTTGCGAAAAACGTACAGGATGAGAGTGCAAGTGCACACATGCTTTTGTGCGCAGACGTGCAGGGCATGCGGATACTTTGAGTCAAAAGGTAAGACCTCAGTTTGAGGTTAATCTTCCTTAGATAAGCAGTTCTTCTGGTGTCATGTTTTACTGGAATTTCCTTTGGCCCCTCCGGCTTAAATGAAGAAATTGCAATTGACTTGCTCTTCACATTTGTAGGCTTATGGGTGACCTTCAAGCTTTAAATCCTGTCTAGCATGATAAAACTTACTGAAATGTATTCAGTGAATTTTGTTTGGGTATTTAAAGGGATTTAATGACACTGTCTTCTTTCGTTCTTGCTGTTAAGTGAACTCGGAAACATGAAAAAAGTGTTGGGACATTGAAAGAGAACAATAGAGGAGAAACCTCTTCAGAAAGCCGCGTGCGTGTGTGATCAGAGGACACAGAGATGAAAAACTCATTTTACTGCTTTTTTTATTTTCCTGAAAGAGAAAATAGAACCATATGACATGCTGTACATGAGCAAGCATCTATCCATCAAACTTTTTTTGTTGTTTTTGTTGTCTTGCAGGATGGCTACAAAATTAACGTTACAGAAATATCACAATTGAACATCAAGCCCAAAACATCTGTACATTATAATGAGGGGATTAGTTTCCACTGTTGGTTAAAACATGCTGAGTGCCACCCACACCCCCAAAACAGTGTAGGCATCCAACTTTCTGGACAGCCCTTTCTGTGACTGATTGAGTAAAATATGGCATATTATCAAAATGTTAACATATCTTGATGTCATTTCTGTGGATCTTTTGCCACAGGGCTGTTGAGAAAGCAATGTTTAATACACACTGGCATGCATCTATGTGTTCCTCATCTCTCAGGGACAAATATATGGAAGCAGAGTTGTCGAATTGTGAGGGTAAAGGATTATAAAAGGATAAGGAATATAAAAAGTCCCATGTTTGTCCTTTTCTCCCACGTGATCTGGCTTAGGGTACGTGTTCTGAGATTGGATGTATCGCTTATGCAGGAGCCACAGAAGACACTTCTGTTTTGGATGTGGACACCTCAGAACCATCATCCACCTTCTTCCCAAAGAGCTGCATGATGCAAACCCGGAACTGCGTGCAAAGTATATGTGGGTTATTATTTTAATAGTTTTGTGGAGATTTAATAGCAAAGCCAAGATGTTTATTTCTCATTGCGTACAAGGATTCAGGTCCGTCAAACAGAACAGTCTTACCTGTCGGTTCATGAAGACATAGATAATGGGGTTGTAGATGGTGGCGCTCTTGGCAAAGTAGGCAGGCATGGCTGCTGCCAGTGGGTGGAAGGCGTAGCCTGGGTTCGCTGATGCAAAGCAGACAAAGAACGTGTAAGGTCCCCAGCAAACACAGTAGGCTATGATCATGACAACCACCATTCTGGAGACTTCCTTCTCTGCTTTCTGTGTGGACTCTGAATCTTTCTGCTGCTGGGCGACCTGTTGGAGAAAAATGTGATGTTGCCGGTTAGTGACATTTTATGAAAGTCACTGGGATGTGCTGGAGCAAACTATTTTAGGTTATAAGAACATTTCCCTAACATTACCATTAAGTAACAAAACATTAAAAATGTTATTTTAAAAGTTCTAGGAATGTTCCAGTTTTGTTCCAGGAAAGGTCCAGTTTTTTGGATGTTGTATTAACGTTATTAAAACATTTTTTATTTCTGTAACTTTTTAAAACGTTCCACAAACAGTTTAAGGATATAAGACATATTGATGTGATAACTTACAGCACGAATGGCCATCCACACAGCGATGTAGCAGAGAATGATGATGGCCAGAGGAATAATACAGCAGGTGATCATCAGACAGATCATGAAGGACTGGACTCCAGGGTCCTCGTTTCCACTGAAGACATCAGGCCCACAGGAGGTCTTCAGACCATGAGGCCAGTACCTGAGAGGACATGTTTACATTTATTGCACAGAAACCGTGTGGTGGTCTCGTACCAATACAATTTCAATGTATTTAGCTGTCAAAGGTCTGTTAAATGGTTAAATGTATTGCAAATGTTTTGTGAAACTGCTAGGGGCCATTAAAAAGTTA
>JAZGTJ010006354.1:4538-17835 GCA_036877575.1 Botia almorhae | reverse complement strand
ATAAACACACACACACACACAACTGGGCATTCCCCACCCTTTTTTGTTTTGCAAGTCTTTTTGCACATCTGGCTGCCAAACCATACTACCCATGTTTACACTTTAAATACTTATGTTTAAATGTCTTGTGCTGTCTGCACATGTTTTGCACTTGTGCATGTTATGCATATATTGTGTTTAATTTATGTAGCCCTGTATGTCTGTAATGTTTAGTGTTTGTCTCATGTAGGCACCTCGGTCTGGAGAAACGTTGTCTCGTTTCACTATGTACTATGTACATAGTGTACTTGTACTATGTACTTGCAGAAAGTTACAAATGTCACTCACAAAAGACTTTAGAACAGACAAGAACAGACTTTAAAATAGTCCTCAATTATTTTTAGAATTAAATGCATGTGACACCTATCCATCAGTTTCTGAGAAGCCCCGGGTGGTGATGGTGCCATAGTGCTTGGGCCTATAATCCCAGGGATGGCTTCATTTAACTTCAAATGACAAAGTATTGAAAGTAACCAATGTTAGAGAGGCAAAAGTTACAGACTGTAGCTTTAAGAATTCTCATGGAAATAACCAAACAATACAGCAATTTTTGACTGAAATACATGTTATAACAATTTGTTGTCTCACCTATCTGTGCGTTATCATACAAAAGCAGGTCGTAGGAACCCTGGTAACCAGTCCTATAATTTGTACGTGTTCCACTGTCCCATTGTACCACTACAGTTTTGTCCGGCGTAGTGGTGCTGCCCTGACGCCCGATTTCCACCACCGTGCCAACGTGGCCCTCACCCTCATCCTGGTTACCCCACTTCCAGTCCACGCCCCGAACCACGCGCATGCCCACCTCCATGCTGCTACGTGCCAGCTGGCTGCAGTGTCCCGTTTCACTGTGCTTCCTGTGGGGACGGGGCAGGAGGGCCGTGTGGAAAGCAGTGTTCGCAACTTGGGGTTGAGGTGCAGGGACCGGAAGGGTTCCGAGTAGGGGGGGCTCTGAAGACAGATCAGGGGTAACTGTACAAAAAAACAAAAATAAACCAGACTCTTTACACTTGGTTCATGTGGTTAATTGTAGTTTGTTTTAATAAATATTGTATAATTTAAACGTATGATGTTTATGAAGTGTATCATATTCAAGTAGACCTAAAAAAATGTAACCAGAGCACTTTTTAAATCAACATGAAATCAAAATGAATCCTATTTGTTCCTAAAACACCTTTTTCATTTTAAACAATTAAAAATGTAATATGTTGCTTCACCTCCTAAACAACTTTTTAAATGGTTATCTAAGCTATCAGACGCCTGTCTGTCTGTCCTAATGCTTAAAACATGCTATTATTAAAATCTGAAACTGTTTAGCATGAGACCGGTGTTAGAAAAGCTCTAAATGTGTAAAGTCTGTATTAAAAAATATGGTTATTTTGGCACCTTTAATTAAAATGAACTCCAAACTTTCTTCCAGAATTTCAAGCAATTAATCATGCTGCTTTCTTCAGATGGATAATAACAGCTGTTTGCTAATACCAAGACTGAATTTAGAATCAGATAACACTGACTAAAGATACAGGTCTCAGGATTTGATATTGCACATCATAAAAATGTTAAGTAAGACTCTAGTGTTTTGATAGGAACTATTCATACAACAATCAGCATTACATACAGGGTATCAGGTAGGAATTCTGTGTACAGTGGATAAAGCTAAATGCACAGTAAAAGTAATTTGACTGGAAAGTATAAAAGACTTAATGCACATGTTTCCTCTGTGTTTATCTATTACTTACCTTCTTTAAACTTGATGTGTGTCTGAAACAATATTTAGTTAGTGATTAGTTAGAAAATCAGAAAGTTGTGGTAAAAATCCAGACATACACTATATTGCCAAAAGTATTTGCTCACCCATCCAAATAATTAAATTCCGGTGTTCCTTCATCACTTCCATGGCCACAGGTGTATAAAATGAAGCACCTAGGCATGCAGACTGCTTCTACAAACATTTGTGAAAGAATGGGCCGCTCTCAGGAGCTCAGTGAATTTCAGCATGGTACTGTGATAGGATGCCACCTGTGCCACAAGTCCAGTCGTGAAATTTCCTCACCACTAAATATTCCACAGTCAACTGTCAGTGGCATTATAACAAAGTGGAAGCAATTGGGAATGACAGCAACTCAGCCACGAAGTGGTAGGCCACGGAAAATGACAGAACGGGGTCAGCGAATGCTGAGGCCCATAGTGTGCAGAGGTCGCCAACTGACGAATCACGCTTCTCCATCGGAGACCGAGACTGGGTTGGCAGTTGCCAGGCGAACTGTACTTGTCTGATTGCATTGTGCCAACTGTGAAGTTTAGTGGAGGGGGCATTATGGTGTGGTGTTGTTTTTCAGGAGCTGGGCTTGGCCCCTTAGTTCCAGTGAAAGGAACTCTGAATGCTTCAGCATACCAAGTCCAATTCCATGCTCCCAACTTTGTGAAAACAGTTTGGGGATGGCCCCTTCCTGTTCCAACATGACTGCGCACCAGTGCACAAAGCAAGGTCCATAAAGACATGGATGAGCGAGTTTGGTGTGGAAGAACTTTACTGGCCTGCACATCAACCCGATAGTGTTGTCAAAAATATAGATATTCCGATAAATATTGATACTGAAATATATCGATACACTAGCTGCGTTAACATGGACCCTAATAATCCGATCATAATAGGACTAGAAGCACAATCATATTAAAAAAGTCACATGTTAACACATCAACCGGACTAAATTGGCCAGATCCGATAAAAATTTCAATTGGATTTTAAGGAGTGGTTTAAACCTTTTTTTAATCGATCAGGAGGACATGTAAACAGTTTAAACTAGAAATCTCTGCAAATGTGCAATGACGTACAAATCGCGTAATGACGTATGGCGCACGACTGTTGTTGTCAGATGGCGACGCAAAACTGGACAATTAATGAAAGCACGATTTTTCTCAGTGTTTCAAATGTTAATTGTGCTTTGAAAAAACGTAAAAAGCAATGGCAATAGAGTGGCTGCTAGTATGGTATTGCGGGAAACGTGTATTCCTGTACTGTGAGCATGTTAAAAAAATCTAATCCTAAAAAAAAAAAAATTCTAAGCGTGTCATGTAAACAGGCACATCAACCTGATTACTTTATTCAGCGTTTATGTAAATACTGCGCTCGGATTTATCAATCTGATTGAAACAAAGTGTCTATGTACACGCAGCTACTGATAGCAGCCTAGCTTTGGCGCTTTTACTCTCTCCTTCTCTCCAACAGCAAGTTGACACACAGCACACGTGACTCTCATTTGCCCCGGTAAATAGCGTTAGTGAATAAGATGCGAGTGCTAACAAAAGGTGCTAACACCACTAATTTAGCAAAGCACCTGAAAGACAGACACCCGGATTATATAAAGAATTTCTAGAGGTTGGTAACGGCTCTCATTTTAACATTACTAAAACATTAACCAAGATGGCCCAGTATTGTTGCTGATATGAGTGTCCTCATGTCATTCCAGCGAGGTTTGTTTTCGCATGTGATGTACCTTTGCGAATCCGTGTTTGCTATAGCGCTCTATTTATATGCGTTGATCAATAAATATATGTGAATCCAAAATTAAAATCTGTTCATCATATAAATCTTAATGTATTAACCAACATTAATGAACAATGAGCAATACATTTATTACAGTATTTATTAAACTTTGATAACATTAGTTAATAATAAAATAAAAATACAACAGTACATGTTCGCTCTTGTGGCAGTTTTTTCCCGTGGTATCGAAAATGGTATCGAATATGGATATTTTTCAAGGTATCGTATCGAAGTTAGAAATTCCAGTATTGTGACAGCACTACAACCCGATAGAACACCTTTAGGATGAATTAGAGCGAAGACTGCGAGCCAGGCCTTCTCGTCCAACATCAGTGTCTGACCTAACAAATGCGCTTCTGGAAGAAGGGTCAAAAATTGTTTTGCAGACACCTGACCAATCCCTAATGCTCTGATTCTCTTTCCTACAAAAAAAACCCTTCTGTTCATTCTGTCACTAGTAACAGAATACAATGTCCACTTGTTAATGTAGCTTTGTAGACTCAGCTTGTTGGTTCTGAAGACAAAATGTTTAATGCTCTTGTCATTTGTAAGTCGCCTTGGATAAAAGCGTCTGCTAAATGAATAAATGTAAATGTAAAAAATTCTTAGAAATATTTTTGTGTCCATCACAAAACTGCATCAGAATCAACTGTAATGATTGGCTGAGGTGAAAAATGAAGAGAATGTGTTTTTCTCTTAAACAATTCTGGATTGGTAGATAAATGTTAGACAGCCTACATGAGAGGAAGCATAACTTTCAACAAAACACTTTTTCTTAGACCACTGATATGACCAAATTTCATCATGTATAAACACCATGCATTTCATCAGGTGTAAAACTTCTGTGTCAACTCAACCAGATGTCCTAGCTCACATTTTGATTTATTTAGATTTTCAGCTGAAATTTGGAGCCGTATTAGCAATGGTGAAATATAACAAAAAATCTGTTGAAAAATCCTTGTTACATTTAATGCCAATGGTGAAAGGTTTACTTGGCATATATGTTTATTGTGGTGGGCTGATGACATTGATATGACTATTGTCACGGCCACCAACTGGCAACAGGAAGTATGCCCCTTAAAACAAAATTTAAAATAGTCAACTTACATTTAGCCAAGTAACTTCAGACTTGGTTAGAATACTGTAGAAACATGGCTGATGTAAAGTTGTCAAATGATTAATGATATACTAAATACTGTTGCCATAGGAATGTGTCAAAATTTAAAACCACATTTGGGTGTACTTGAGGTGCTTAACATGCTTAAAATGTCATGAAATTTGGCACACACATCATTGTGGTTGGCCATTAGACATGGGCAAAAGCCTTTTGACTAAAGTGACAGGGTTAGTTTTGCCTACGGTCACCAAGCTTGGTACATGTATTGTTCTCATCAAACCGGACAACTTTCAAAATTACATTCATTAGCTCCGCCCAACAGGAAGTAAGCCATGTTGGACTTTGTGTGGATTTTTTGTTAATTCCAGGCTCTGAATTTTTAAATACTCCTCCTATTTATGGGTATTTATGGGATTGTCACCAAATTTTGCAACTATTTGGCCAAGACATTGAAGATATATCCCTTTGCAATTCTTGCAATTTTTGCATATCTCGAATGGTGTTGTCATAGTGAGGCAATATATTTATGGCAAAAAACAGAAACAGGAAGTGGCTCGTATCAGCTGCATGAATTGAGTGGTTTTGTTTAAACTTGAGCTGTAAGAGTCCTTTTTAATTTACCCAAGTCACTTCAAATATAGTCAGAATAAAGGAGAGACATTAGAGATGCAAAACTGTAAATGGATTGTTAATATCTCAAACAGTGTTGCCATGGCAAGGCAATACATTTATGGCAAAAAGACACACAGGAAGTGACTTACATCAAACTAAATGTTTGGTGTTGTTGGTTGATCACAATATTATGGCTATTATAAGTCACAGTCATAGCACCATCAACTGGAAGCAGAAAGTCTGCCACTTATTCCAGAATTGTGTAATGCGACAACTATGCATAATTTTCTAAGAAGCACCAGGTGGCAATGGTACCCCAGCAAACATAACAGTGTGGGTCCACTATGGGACAGTGTGGGCAGGACAAGCCCACACTAAATCCCAAGTGGGCCCCGTGTGGGTTTCCTCTGGGCCAGCCTTACCATTTAAAGAGTAAATAGAATGGATTATGGCAGTCAGAAGAAATAAAGCTTTTTTGCCAGGTATCATATCATAAATGTACTTTTTAAAATTTCATTAAAAAATTAATAAAAAACAAAAAAAATATACATTCTGATGAAAAGTCTGTGAAAGTTCCTCGCAATGGTTATAAGCTGAGGTCTGAGGTAACTGCCAGTACAGCTGGAGTAGTTCTGAAAACAGGACACAGACTGATGGAAAGCTTTTCTAAGGTTAAGTATTTTAGTTTCTTTTAAAACATATGCCTTTAATATAAATATCAATTACAATTGAGAGTATTCACAAAACATATACAAATACAAACCTTAAATAAGTACAGGTAACGGTCTGAGGTAACAGTTCATTTTATAGGCTGTCTATAGTCAATAAAAAAAAAAAATATCAGCCACTTTTACATATAAAAAGCAACAGGTTAATTTAAACAACACTTAACCAAAGTGTTCTTAGTGGTGCCAGAGCTATGTCTCTCACCAATACACTGAAAGAGAGTGAGCGGGAGGCAGAGAAGACTCATAGACAGAGCCAGACGAAATCTGAGGAGTTTTCTGCGATTTATGGGCTATTTCTTATTTATTTTTTAAAGAAAAAAAAGGAAGAGTTTGTCTTTCTCATGCCAGCATAAATAATCACTTCTTAACGGTTTCTTAAGTAAAAGTTTACAACACAAATCAAATTAGAATAACTTGTTAAACAAAGGTCTGTTTTAATATATGCACTAAAAGACACAAAAAATAATTTTTCGTACTCTCTCACACAATAAACACTATAGCGAACAGCGCAGCTTCTCAGAAATGTGCACGCGCGGATTGTGTGAACTTGTCAAGTGCGCCACAGAGGAGAGTAAAACACTTAATGTGAAACTCCTCGTTATGACCATATTCTGGGTTCTTCTGCTTGCCTGTGCATAGTTTGCTTTATTAACAAGGTGTATACTGACATTAGAAATGCGAGATTAATTTAATAAAAAATACTAAAAAAGGTAAAAAAAATTATCCTGTTGTCGTTTTAGAACATGATCATTCATTAATGAAAAACTGTATGTTATTTTATATAGTATGCAATGTCTGACTACTAATTAAATTTAAAAAAACTTTTTTCTAGCCAAAAAATACACCCCAACAGTTATTATGAGAGCCAACTCAGAGATCATCTTTGGTTTTGTAAGTATATGTTTTGAGTGTCAGGCACTTATTTGCAGGTATATTAATTATAGCTACATCATGTACCTAGTTGAAGTCATCAGTAATGTCTTTATAAACAACTTAAAGCATTAAGTTATCCGGAGAAGGCCATTAAACATATTAAACATGAATTATATATTGCAAAATAATTATGAAATTAAATTATTTGTCATAAGTATTTGTAAGTTTGTCATAGACAAGACAAACTTAGTGGCATATTATGGAATCTGTATAATCCTTTCCTTACTGTATAGAAGCCCTAACAGACCTCATGTAGGCCAAAGACTATTGCAGAACAACTTTTCCAAAGTGCATTAACTTATCTTAATCTTAGGTAGGAAAGCAGAAGAATACAGAAGCATCAAACCTTGACAAACAACAGATACTTTTGCATCAACTCAACCAGAGGTCACCAGCTCAAAATTTTGGAATATTTTTACAGAAGCAAGGCCTTTTGATCAGAGCTAAATTAACAAATACATTTAACTGAATAACGTTTTGTAATTTTCATTACAGTTACATTACAGTTTCGTTATAGCTGATTACTGTATGTACTGTATTACTGTATTGATTTAGGCAAAGTATCTGGCAACAAGGTGCATCCTTGTCCGTGTGCTGACCACCCCACTGGCCCAGCAGCTGTGCTGGAAGGGCTCTGGCCAGAAGTTGGCTTTTGGGCAGATGCTAGACTGCAAAGCAGTTATAGGTACAGTATGTAATGTTTATATGGGAAAAGTCCTTAAAATGAGAATTAAAAAAGGAAAGAGGAAAAGGAAATCAGTAGTCAATAGTATATATATAAATGAACAATGTTACCTGTCCCCTGATATCCTCATTTGTTTGTCATCAAAGGTCCACTGGATGACATACTTTGTGTAATTTCTGCAGAGTTTTGACAGCTCCAGCGCTTTTGTTACAACTACAGGTTGTATTGTATATTGTTTATAAATAAATATTAAAATAGTAACAGATTTATTCATTATCATCATATAAATACACTCCAATTTTGCGTAATCCTGAGTTTTAATTGCTTATTAAACCTATCAACTTTCATCATGGCGGTGTGGGTGGACTGGCCATCTGAGACATCTGGCATTTTGAGACATATACATTTCATACTATTTTTGTGTGATCATCCAAAGAAACTTGTATCCCAGTGACCCATTCTTTTTTTTGCTTAATTCATTGATGGCACTGGGGTCTTTGTGTGTTTAATGTATTTTTTTAAAAAGTCCGCGTCTGTTTCTTTCTGGCCCAATCACATCTTTAAACAGCACCCCTTTTGGGCTCTGTGCGAGCGTGCAGCGTCAGTGTGCATCTGTCAGAGTCAGAGAGAGATGGAGAAGAAACACAAGAGAGGCACAGATGGTGGCTGATGATGATAGTGGTGGTGATGGCACTGGTAGCACCGGCACACACAGTGAGGAGGATAAAGAGAGTGAGGGATGAGGGAGAAGTGAGTGTAGTAGTGTTGGGCGATATGCTTAATTTTCAGATCGCCATATCGTCAGCCCGTGAGATTGCCGATCCACGATATTATCGCGTGGGGGCAGCGCAGTGCAATAGTTCACTAATTTGCTCATAAATGTAAAAAATTCTAAACGTTTTTAACAATTTATAAACATGGGCTATTTATTTACTTTTCTGCGTATTTTACTAATTTATTTATGCAGTTTAATTTAAAATTACTTTTTTATCTCGGGAAATGACGCAGCATAAATTTCAGTCCTTGTAATTCTGCAAGCAAAGATGGAGTTGGTTAACAAAAAAAACGTCACGTCGCATATTTGGCAATTTTTTGGTTTTAAACCAAATGCGAAAGGTGAACCCGAGGACATAACTCAAGCAATCTGCAAAATTTGCACGAAAGTTGTGTCTGTAAGAGAATCTCAAACATCAAACCTGTTCGCACATTTGCGTACTCACCACCCCGCTGAAGCTGCTAAACTAGCACCAAAAGAAGCTTCGGTGACGGCCAACAAAGATCCAAGTCAGCCATCCATCGTCAGAGCTTTTGCAAAAAGCACCAAGTACAAACGAAACAGTGAAAAGTATATCGCAAAGGAGATGGTTTCCTATCATACCGTTGAAAAGGAAAGTTTCAAAGAACTACTTCATACATTTGACAAACAGTACGAGCTGCCGGGGCGCAAGTACTTCACCAAAACTGCTATCCCTGATCTGTACAATAAAACTAGGGAGATCATCGCTAAAGATTTGAAAGCGGTTGACTTTGTCGCTTTGACCACAGATATGCGGTCAAGCATAAATATGACCCCCTACATGTCTGTTATAGTCCATTATATTTTAGAGGACTGGAAACTGAACGCTAAATGTCTCGAAACAACATTCGTGGCGGAGAATGTACTGGCTGAGGTGCTGAAAGAGGTCGTGCAAGATTGGGACATAGCGGAAAGTAAAATTTCCTGCATCACTACTGACAACGGGGCGAACATTGTTGCAGCCATACGAGGGCTCAAATGGCCATGGCTAAACTGTTTTGGCCATAACCTGAATGTGGCAGTGAATTATTCACTGCAAAAGGAAAAGGCAAGAACTGATCATGCGTTTGGCATCTGTCGTCAATCAATGGATTTTCTCACAGCTGGCAGAGACGACGAGAGCTCCGCAAAGCGCAGGAACAACTCAATCTACCTCAAACTATGTTGGTAACGGTAAGTCAATGAACAAATCTTAATATATTGGTTTAATGTTTCTCTACAAATAGCTTACTATAGCATCGTCTAATCCTAATAGACTACAGAAAATAATGAAAACTTTATTAAAATTTTTGTTTGATTTTTTGATTTTATATATTTTCTTTTTTTTAATATTGTTATTTTTGTTGTTGTTTATTAATTACAATATTATTATCATTGTAGGATTGTGCAGCTCGTTGGGGTTCAACCTATGCCATGGTCGTAAAAATCCTGGAGCAGCTCCCTGCAATCAAACGGGTTTTTGCGGATGACAAGAGCCGTCGCACACTCCCAAATGTAACTTGGCAGGACATTGCCGTACTAGAGGCTGTTAAAGATGGGTTAAAGCCTGTCGCAGAATTTACTGATATTTTATCAGCTGAAAATTACGTGACAGTCTTATCTTTGCTGCCGATGCTGCGTCTTATGACGGATATCCTAAAGGAGGAGAAGGCTGATGTAAAGATGACGTCAGAAATTAAAAAAGGGATGTTAGAGAAACTTAAATCGAAATATGACGACAACACACTTCAGCTGATGCGCAAAGCTACCCTACTTGACCCACGCTATAAGGGAGACCATATTGAGTCCGAACAACTTGATGTAGTCAAAAGTCAGTTAGAGGCTGAGATGGCAGCATTCTGGAATATAAAATCAAGCCACCTGTACGCATCAGAGCGAAGGAGGAGGAAGAGGAGGAAGTAGAGAAAGACGTAGCCGGTGCAGCAGCTGAGATACAGCCGGCAAAGAGAACCAAAACACTCGGACGTCTTCTGGGCAGAGTGAAGCAGTCTATGTGCACAATGACTGCAGACCAGCAAGCAAAAACGGAGATCACATCCTACTTGCAAGAGGAAGTTATTGATGGCGATGACAAACCACTGGAATGGTGGGAAAAAAACGGAAGCCATTTTCTTTTAATGGCAAACATGGCTAAAAAATACCTGTGCATTACCGCTACCAGCACTCCATCCGAGCGCGTCTTCAGTGCAGCGGGCAACATCGTTACTCCCCACCACAACCTTCTCAAACCAGACAAAGTAAACCAGCTTGTTTTTCTAGCTAAAAATCTGTAGACATAAATGTCTAAAAGGTAGGCATATAAAAGAAATTATTCTAATTGTTCCTGGCCTTGTTTGTTTTAGGCTAAGTTCATTCAAGAACATTTAAGGTGGTAATGTAACTATTTTGAACTTTCATTTTAGTTCTACTTCTTGCCTTTTTTATTTATTAAAGCCTATTTTGTTATTTATTATTTTTGGGTTTTTGTCCCGTCTTTGTTAATACACAATTTATTTGTGTAGCCCTATGGGCCGGGGCTAAGCCAGTAACGTTATATATTACGATAACTAGGCTACATTGTCTGCTGAAATAAAAGTATTTCATTGCACTTTAACAAGAAATCTAAAACTGAACGGCCTAAGTGCAATATTTTGTTCTAAGTGCAATAACTTGTTCTTCCTAAGAAGTTGTTAAGTTGTTTGAAATAAAGCTGCTTATTTTAATTGTTGACTGTTGTGTGTTTGGACATATTGGACTGTTACTATAGTTTATAATTTTAATTATATAATAACAGTAGTAGCAATTTGTTATTGTAGCCTATTATCAGCTATTAGTATTAATACATGTTCAGTATCAATATTCACGTTCACATTCACGGAATTCTAATTTTAAACTTAAATGAATTTTTTTTTTAAAAACTTAACTATGTTGCAGGTGTCGGTTAGGCTGTGTGGTGCTGTTAACGTGAACAATATAGGCTATAGCTGGGCACATTAATTGTAATTCTTTTATTAATAATAATAATGATGATGATAATATTTTCTATTTAACAATAAAAATAATACATTTAATACATTCATGGGGAATGTATTATACTTTTATGTATTATACTTTTGGCGATATCGCTGCCTATCGTCGATACACAATACTATTGTCTATCGGCACAACCCTCGAGTGTAGTGCCAGTGGTAAGCAGAAATGCTTTCAAAACACTTGAAAGAGGCACTGAAAGAGAGAAAGCGAGAGAGACTCCCTGCTCTCAATGACGATTCAATGATATAGTGTGGAAAACAGTGATCAACTGATCAACAATTTATCATGAATCTTCTCTTTTTCCCTCAAACACACAGGAACACACAAGACTGATGTCATAGCCTGTTTTAAGAATCATCGGTGTGGATTATACAGTTTTATTGTATTAATAAATTACACTTTCTACAAGTATTTGATGTGTCAACTCCCACTCTTTCCTGTCTATTATATGGCTTTAGTGCTTTTATGGAATGATCAACGGTCAGTCTGGGCCAAAATGCCAGGATTTTATTTTTGTCCCAGTCCAGCCTTACATGGCAGGATAAAAGAATTACTCATTTATTTCTAACCAATTTAAATAATCTAATACACATGAAACAATCCTTAACCATAAACTAATTGTTAACACCAGATCCACTCCCTGCCTCCAATACAGCACCATTACCAGCTAAATGTAATGTAAATGTAAATGCTGTTGCAATGCTCACTGTTTGTGTCTCAACAACCCTCTCTTTATCCCACTGAGACCAGTAGAATCGCATTCGTTTACGGAGGTCTTAGACCCTAAATTGATTATCGTGCCCTTAACGATATTACAGGTAAATTCAGATACCCATTGCCTTTAGTTCCCGTTGCCCTTGAGCAGCTCAGACAGGCAAAAATATACACAAAACTCGATCTCCGTAGTGCGTACAACTTAGTCCGGATTCGTGAAGAGGATGAGTGGAAAAAAGCTTTTTCCACTACATCCGGACACTACGAATATTTGGTGATGCCTTTTGGTTTGGCAAAAAGTCCCTCAGTATCCCAAGCTTTCATAAACGATATTTTCAGAGACATGCTAGAGAAATGGGTAATCATCTATATTGATGATATCCTAATTTACTCAAATTCCATCGAAGAACACATTGTTCATGTTAGAGCCGTTCTTAAATGATTACTTGAACATCAATTATATGCCAAATTGGAGAAATGCGAATTTCTCCACCGCTCCAGTACAGCTTTTTTAGGGTGCATAATTAGTGGCGAGGGAGTGGCAATGGACGATCGCAAAATTGAGTCGTAACCAATTGGCCACAACCCCGCACAGTTAAGGACTTACAGAGATTTCTAGGTTTTGCTAACTTTTACAGATGTTTTATTAGAGGTTTCAGTACTGTAGCTTCACCTTTAACCTCCTTAACTAAGCAGAACAGTGGCAGGTTAAGATGGTCACTTCAGGCGGAAGAGGCCTTCCAAGAATTGAAAAGACACTTCACCTCAGCCCCTATACTTAAACACCCTAATCCCTAACTACAATTCATAGTGGAAGTTGACGTGTCTAATACTGGAGTGGGGGCTATCCTATCACAAAGGCAGGGTGAGCCTCCCAAATTATATCCTTGTGCCTTGTGCTTTTTCTTCTCTTCAGCTCTCGGCGAAGGCGGTCGCAAATTTTCCCTCTCCCTCCCCTATCTCTCCTTGCTGGCTTCTCTTGTCTTGTAACTGTTAGTTCTATCTCTGAGACTCTCCTTGTCCTCCTCTCGAAAACAAAAAGGAATTATGGATTTGATCAACTGGTCTCTGAACGCAATTGACACCATCTTCTCGACGAGAAGCCTGGGTTCGG
>JAZGTJ010006353.1:9381-25133 GCA_036877575.1 Botia almorhae | reverse complement strand
CCACACTTTTCAGATTTTTATTTGCTTAAAATTTTGAAAACCGTATATCATTTTTGTTCCACTTCACAATTATGTGCTACTTTGTGTTGGTCTATCACATAAATCACAGATATACATATCTCATGTATAAAATACATTTAAGTTTGTGGTAGTACGGTGACAAAATATGAAAAAGTTCAAGGGGTATGAATACTTTTGAAAGGCACTAAATGTGGGTTATTTAGTTCCTCCAATATTCCACTTCATATTTCAATAATCCTTTGATGCCAGATGTGCAGATATAGTCTCCTATTTTAGAAAAAAAGAAAATAAACTTTTAGTGAGATGCATAGTTGTTTTGCTCTATGAAGAAAATTATTTTAATTAATGAGTGATGACTGTCCAAGCAAAATTCTCAGCTATGATGCTGTGGTTGGTTTCCAGGGCATTGCTGTGCAGCAGGGCTCTGTGCTTTTTACAATATTGCTATGGGATTGCTAAATTCTGGAGGGTTTCTAGAGTGTTGCTGTGTTCCAATTGAGAAAAGGCCACTTTAAGTTTAAGACATTTCTTATCTGTGAATAACAGCTTCCTTAAATGTAAGTCAATGAGATTTTTTTTCAAATAACTGAACCCCTGTTCTCAACCAGTCAGATTGATCATCTGTGTCCATAGCACAAGAAAGTCACTGTAAGTTTAATACTTAAAAATTAAAGGTTGTTTTAACTATAAGCTATATGTATAATGTATGTTTGTCAATGAGAGAAACAAAACAGGTCATACATGCAAATAACTGCAATAAACTGCTTTATAAAATGGTCTTAAAGTTACCAGTTTCTGCTGATAGCCTGTTTGCAGTTTAATATATCCAAAATCCACCTCTGCCAATAGTCTTAGCCTCTTTTAATTTTACAATGGGGTGCTGGCAAAGAGTGATACATTTGTCCCCCATAAACTGCTTGGTGAGTTCTCCACCCCTCAATACAGTAGCTGTAAAAAATGTTTCCATCTGACGCTCTGTGAACCCGAGCCAAGTGCTAATGGCTCTGTCTTCTCCTTAATGAACCTCTCGTGACCAATGACCTGACAAAGCTACAAATTAGGTGATTCAGCTGAGTTGTAAAACAACTCTTAAAGCATTTTAAAGTCGTCCTCTCTGAATCTGAATCCGTCGTGTTATTTTCGTTTATTTAATTGTGTGCCCAAGCAAAATAAATAAATAAATAAGAGGTCAGGTGAAAGCAGATCAACCCGTCAGCGGACCACCACCACAACAACAACAAACAACCACAAACTTCTAAAAGAAACTTAATTTTGTTCCCTGAACTTTCTCCTCCATTCATCAATACTGCGACAGGGGAATAAATTGAGTTTGTCCGGTACGGGGAGGAGAGATGCATGTCTTTTACTGAAGTGTTAAGCGCACGTTCCGGGGTCACACTCTCTTACTGACAGGTGAAGGTCTCTCCCAAACTGCAGCCAAGACACTGATGAAGACTGGCACAGCTATAGTTGTTTCTGGGGGATGTATGTTTGTCTTCATGCAGCTGAGGCTGGAAAGACTGGTGAGCCTCACCAAAACAACAGCTGGTTTGCACCTGTTTACAGCTGGTACTAACATCAGAGTCAGGTAATCCGAATCCTAGTGGGCAGCTCATACACAAGTATAAATGGGGTCGAAGATGTTTTGAAATCCTATCACACAAACCACATTTTGGGTGCAAAGCTGTAAAGTGAGGTTTTGTCAGACGGCAACATAAGCTACTGTATGTTAAAAACACAGGGCAACTTCCCGTTTAACAGCAAATACGGAAGCAAAAAATGTAGCTTCATTTAATAATAAGGACATTTTCCTGTTGCAAAGATGATTATATGTTGCATTTTGGATGCTGGTACCCAGTATGGCATGTCCCCACCAGGCTTCTTAACTTGCTAAACCAACTTTAAAATAAATGTCATGTCATTAGTTGACCAGCTGTACTAGCTACGTTTTGCTAGCCCACCAAATATACTATCCCCAAACCAGAGTACCAAACTGAATTAATCAGACCAGCATGGAACTTCACGCTGGTGAAAACACATCCTTTTAGCAGATTTTGCAAAGCTGTTTCCATAGAAAGGGTATTTACAGAGAATACAGACTATGGAGTTGTTGCACTTGTTTCTGTGCGGTGCCATTTAGACAAGCATGTTCTGATGTTGGGAGAGGAAAATTATTTACCTTTTCAGCTGTTAATAAAGCATCTCTTCTCTGCCAAACTTGTTTTACATCAACAATGACCCTGGCAGCTCCAGATATTCTGTGTTACTAAGAACGAACAGGGATAAACACAGCCTACAGCCCTGAAGGTTCCTCTTTGACATTCACAGAACAACAACTTGACCCAGCACAAGCCTGTTTCTCTAAATTTGTAAATGAGGAAAACAATTTTGTTAGATGTGAAGCTGTCTGCTCAATAGCCTGGAAAGTACTAAGAAAAGTCTGAAGTTCATCCTAAAGGGGTAAATGATCCCTTCAGGAGGAAAAAACAAATGCAAGGTCAAGCTAGTGGGTATTTTAGTGGACCTTAAAAAAAAGCCAACAAATCAGGGCAATCAAGGAGAACTGAATATCCTGCCATTTACGCCAAAGCTTTCGTAAAAGCTACAGAATTTCACAACAGATTCGACTCTGTGCCCTGAGCACCAATCAGCCTAACTTCAGTCTGGCATGAATGGGATCCAATCCAAGAGCCTCAGAGAAGGAACAATGGTGAGCCAAACTCTACCTATATTAACATCAGAGACCCAATCACCCCAATGCCACTATGAGAGAAAGAAATAAGGTGTAACGGTTTAAGCAGGATCGGCCTCGGAACAAGTCACAGGCAGAGCGAAAACATCAGGACAGTCAAACATCAAAACAGTCAACACAAGAACCTATTTCAGGCAATTTTGCCAAATGAGAGAACAGCAGACTGAAAGAGACAGGAAGATTTAGTCTGACAGATGTGAATGTGTTGAACTGAGGTGATAGTGATTAGAACAGGAGGAAGATGGATTGCAGGCAGGAAGAGGAAATCAGAACTCAGGCAATCTTCGCTTGCCTAGTCTTTCTACAGTGCAAATTGTACACTTCACAAAACAGTCTTTTTTAATATCAAATCAAAAATAAAACTTCCCCTACAGACACAGCTTTTGCTGCCAAAAACAAAGACTCAAAATAAACACACATGTATCATTTCTGTTTCACTAGCAGAAGGTAATTGCAAAATAATTATGCCCCATCTTCTCTCCCTGCTGAAAAGACCATCTGAGGCCACTGTAAATTTCTTGGTAATCCAAGCTGGTTTATGCTGGTTAGTGCCGGTTTGGTTAGCTTTAACTACTTATAAGAGCTTGCACGGCAATATGTAAGTCCTATGTTTAACTGTAACTCTAAGCTAATACCTATTCAACAAAGATAAGTCTGCAGAGCTGGGATGTTGCCAGCATAGCACAGAAGTCTTACATGACATCATCAGGCTTTGTTAACCTGTTGATTGAGGGTGCTGAAACGATCATGTTGCTGAGTTATTTTGGGATGACCTTCAACTGCTACACTATAAGCAATAGTCAACAGTGAGACTTCAAACAGGAAGCACATCTCGAAAATGACACCAGGTGTCCACTTCCACTAAATTCCACTCATCATTTCCCCTGTATTACCTGACTCATTCTCAAAACATGATGACTAATGTGTGCTTTAACTTTTTAGTTGTTAAAATGTTTCAAATATAAATCCTGCATAAAGGCATAATTCTCTAAATTAAATAATATGCAGTGGTTTAACTACATGTTCTGCATATTTGAAAAATCCCTTTCATACATGTCATGTCATATTAATGTGACATTCCAAAATGTTGTAAATTAAATACACAAAATATATAAAGATAAAATCTTATGAGAATGGCCAACCCCTGAGGGAGCATTTGGCCTTGTGTAGTTAAGAGTCCTCTATTCCCTACGCATTTATCACGAATAATCACACTTTTAGGAATCATCATCAAATATAGCTATCCCAACAGATTACCAATGCCCTTTTTCTGCTTTGGACCCATACAATGATGAGCCAAGAACAATGATGAGGAGGAGTGAAAAAAACGACACCCCTGGTACTTTCGATAGCACCATTAAATGTGAGTAATCTGCTGAGCATTTCCCCTGCAGCAGGCAATGATGTTCTACAATGTCTGTTTAAAGACCCTAAGCAAACAGTCTCTGCTCCTCAGCCGAGCAGCTCAACATCAGCCCTAACGACGGCTGATCTGAGTGAGCTTCCTAGCCCGACTTCATTACCACCCAACTAAAGCATTTAACTACATGCTGGGCTGATAATAGAACCCTCTAGAATCAAGCTCTACTACTCAAATCAATACACAGCACGGTTGAATTAAAATGTCCTGACATGCGGAATCGACTGTTCCTGAACAAGCCTTTTTGAAATCTGCACACTGTTTATACTAGAGCCACAAAAGGTGTGATGTTCTCTGCAGGGGTGGCTCTGGGTGTCCCTGGAGATGTGGAACAATGAAGACAATTAAAACAGATGTTAAACATCTTTCTGGGTGGCACAGTTGCTGAGGGGTAGCACTCTTGCTACAAAGCAAGAAGGTCCCTGGGTACTCTAGTTTTCTCCCACTGTCCAAAGACACGCATGATTAGGTAAATTGGACATGCTAGATTACTATTTCCTGAGCCTTTAGCCTTAGATGCTGGAGTTGTGTAGAACAATGAATAAATAAATAAATAAATATCTTTCTGCTTAGTTTTCCTTTCCCCTTTCTTTAATTTATTCCAGATTCCAACATCTGGAAGAGCAGGTGGTCATGCTGTTTTCAAGTCCTCCTGGGAAGAACCATTTTACAAGCTTGGGAGTCGTAATTACTATGAGATGCGCGTTTGAGTGCTTTTGGTCAGAATAAAATAAAAAAATTGCCAACAATAACAGAATGCTTATTAACGCTAGTGCAAATATACGAAGAGCATGGGATGCATGTTTAGTCATTGATGCTTCATCTTTTATGATTCATGTGCTGTCACAAAGAATGATGGGAAATGTAGTTGGGAAATGTCAAGTGAATTGTACTTTCAGTCAAGTGCTAAATCGATCAATTTAGTCTCACATTACCAGACTTTTGACTAACAGAACCAATTCCAGTCCAGATTGCTGCTAATTATGACCAAAAACTACACCAATAAGAAACGTTAAAAAGTTAATAGAATGGCATGGCAGTGTCCATGAATGAATCATCCAAAAGTAAAAAGTACAAATTATTTAATAGATATAACTCAGACAAATAGATGTCTAGTTTATTACTGTGTCTGCCAGAAATCCAGCTAATCTGATTGGATCAGATCCACAGCCCGAGACAATTCTAACGAATAACAGTGGAAGAAGGGCTAAAAGTGTTGTGTGCTACTTACACTTACCCACAATTACTGCTAATTGGTGGTCACAGTCTGGTACCTGTGAGAATGATCTTCATCTGCCTTTTCACCACAGCAGATTCAACACAACATTTCAAGGTGAAATCAGACATCAGAAACAACTGCCTATGTGCGATACTCATAACTCACTGTTTCTTCACTTCCCCCACCGCTCTCATTTCACTGACTGAAGATGAAACACCTGACATGCCACAGGTTGGCCCTGAGCTCCCAGAGCAGAGACCTGAAGTGAGCAGGAATTCCCTGCGCTGGGCTCAAAACCGCTGACAGATGGAGAACGCCACACTGACAGCGCAGGTGTGAAAAGGGCCAGACAATTGCCTGATACCCTTAAAGGTCCTTACATTGTGTCACAAAAGTTTTTACTCAAAGAGCCAGCTCTTAAAATATCTTTGCTGAGGAATACAGTTTGGCCAGAGAGAAATTATTTGTCTCTGTCCTTCCTATTGTTATATACTGTACTAAACCAACAACAAAAGGCCTGTATGACAATTCGGTGGGACAATTCAGCCGAGGGGGAAGTACATTGGAATCATGGTTAAGTGTATCATCAGTGCGACCTGGAGGCTGGTTCACAGTATTTACAATCCATCCTCGGGCTGTTTTACAGCATGCGTAATACACTCTCATTGATTCATGGACACACTCCCAAAAGAGGCGTGTTACCCAATTACAGTGGCCTGCAGCACATCGATCTCCCCTCTCCAATGACAGAGGGTCAGAGAATGCAAACTGCCTGTATATTTCATATCAGTAAGATGGGTGACACCTCGAAGGATTAGTACTGACCCTAACAAAGGCCATGGAACAAGGGACACAGTGCTTTAGATGGTGGTACAGGATATGAATGCAAAGAGAGGGTCATTAAAAAGTGTGAGAGAAGGAACCAGCAGGATTATGTTTTTATATCTGGTTTATATAACAGACCTCTTTAAAGCATGCAAAGAAAAGGCTTTGGTCAGAATCCGACTTTAATTGGATAGGAAAATCTAAACTAATGCCCTGCTGGCTTTTATTGTTGAAGGTCACTAAGTGGCTGAATTGTTGGTAATAGTGGACCTTCCTGCTGCCGGATGCTTTAATGTTATTGGCTGGTGCACAACTGACCAAAGGTTTGGAAAATCTGATCACACATGGGATGTACTGTAAAAAATATATTGTCACTAAAAATTTAAATTCTGGAATCAGTTGTATCCGTTTATGTATCAGTTGTAAAAGTGCATTAACCATTAACTAGATGAACAACTATCAATGCATGAATCAACCTCACTCAGAGTACTGTTTTTTCTTATGTGATTTTCTCTGCAGATTTTTTAATACAGTCCTGCATGTGAACAAATCATAGCACATTGTATTGTAGCAAAACTGGCTTTAACCAATAGTGTGGATATAGGTTTGTCCATCTTAAAACACAAGCAAAAATTATTGTGTCAACTAAAAGCAAAAACTATTGTGTCATCCAGTCGGGCTACCAAAAAGTATTATAAGGAGGAAAAATATATTGCAATTCTTTTACATTCTCTCACAAATTTAGTTGGGTAATTATGTTATATCAAATTTTTGGGTATCGAGGAGCCACTATCAATATGTGGGGTATTGAAATCGTGTTTGAATGCGCACTCGCTTTCAACTTCGCGATTGGGCGAACACGTGTATCACTCGCTCTCACTGATGCTGGTCCTGTCAGTCATTACTCTCCTCACATGAAAAGTGAAATCTCCCGCAGCAAGATTAAACATGTGATAGAGAATGCAGCTGCAGTTTATAGAATTGCGAAAATCGCTGATAGTTATGTGTGTGCGTGTGTAAAAATAAAGAGGCGCACGGACTTACGCAGGTATTTCAGTTCTTAAGTGGAGACAGATAGAGAAAGATGAAGAAGGAGATGCTATGCCCTCAACATCGAGTAGCATTTTCTTATCTGTGACTTCAGCTGATATTTCAGATTCAGAATTATGTTCTATATTGTTTTTACAAGTTCATAGAAATTTCAGTTTAGTTAGAACTAAATATTTGTACTGATGATTGTAATTTGATTATTTTATACAATTATTTGTTATTTGTGCTTTGAAATTTTTTTTGATTGATGTTTTGTTTCCTTTACAATATTCTACATTAAAAATTATATTATATATATAAATATTTTTTTATCTGAAGCATATCTGAAACACAAAACAGCTCCTTCTTCACCTGAGGGTTGAGAATATGACAGTATCTGACTGAACAATTTGCCTCCATCCTAAGCACTGAAAAAAAGGCTTTGATACGCTCTGTGCAGAACAGACAAAGCGACGTGGTGTCATATAGCGTGACGACCAACAAAACCCAGACAGCAGTTCGGTTTGAGTCCCTGTGAAAGATGGAACAAAAACAAGTCGAAGACAACAGCCGCAGTGCGGCCCTGTCCTTTACTGGATTGAGTCAAGGTGCCAAGTGAAGTTTGTGATTGATGAAAACATCACCGCGGCTTCTCGCAGACAAACACGCCTCCAGACCCTGTAAGACACAAACACAGAGATACAAAACCCACTATAAGCATGAAAAAACCCAGCAGCTGCCGTATCCCAGAGCACTGCCCAATGCTTACACTCGAATGCTAATATGAAGTGTGAATTAATACACTTCCCACATGATCAAGCCCAACAGTGTTTGCTGTCAATCCCTCTTTGAACATTTTTTTCCCACAATTCATGAATAACTCCTCGATCAGCTATTTTCACACGCATACTCTTGATTACTGTTTTTCTTCTACTCTGAAAGGGCCAGAGTAAATTGTTAATCTCTGTCCCTTAATCTCTGTCACACGTTGGAACACAGGGATGATGAACAGAGTAATTTTCCCAGCCTGAAGACATACAGCATTTTTAAATGAACTTTAATCCCTTTAGCCCAATCTCATACCTGTGGAGGGTTCACATGCTGGGCGCAAGGTTAAAACGGGGTCTTATTCAAATTAAAGAGGATAGACTTCCAGTTTCATTAGTGAAAAGACTCAATATGCCAGCAAAACCTGCATGTAACTGGGGCAGGAAAATCTCCATGCCAACATTTACCGGACATTAAGTTAAGCTCATTTCTCATTTTTAATTAAATGAAGGTTGATTTAAGGAAGTCATACTTAAAAAAATAAAAAATGCCTTTAAAACTTTTTTAGTTAAAAATGATCACAGATCAGTTATTGAGCAGTACATAACAGATCAGTGTTTAATACTGTCTCCTTATCTTACCCAGATTCACTATGATATGGGTCGGATTTCCAGTGAAATGTCAGTTTGACTTCAGCATATGTAAAGAAAAGTAAAGTAACCTGCAATTTTATGTTTCAAACATTGTGACAAAGAGGCAAAAATGACTAAATGCAGCTTTAAAAGTAATCCATCTACAATGTAAATTTATTGGGCAGTTTTACCATTGTCTGCATTCCTGCTAAACAGACCAGCATGTCTGTTGTGTTTTGGATGCTTGTGATCCTACTTGTTACGGTGGAGGCTCCAGCTACATCTCCACCGCGCCACCAGAGGGAACCGTCTCCGGAGTATTAACCGGATCTCCACTTGAACTACAACTCCCATAATGCAACTTACCTGGCACGGCAGAACGTTTCCTGTTTGCCACCTGTTCCTCATTCATCATCATCAAAAATAACCTGATTTTTACAGACAATCATCGACAATCAAGTCTTAATTTGCCTTGTGCGTCAATTCTGAGCCGGTTTCCCTGTTACTCTGTGTTGGATTTCCGTGTATAATTTGGATTGCTTTACCATTGTTGATTGTTTGCTGCCTGTCTTGACCTTGGATTGTGTTATCGCCTCTGATTGTTTGCTGCCTGCCCTGAACCTTGCCTGTTTAACGATAACTCTCTTGCCTTGCCTCTATTGTACCTGTTTGCTGTTGTTACCGCTGCCTGTCGACCACTCTATTAAATACGTGCTGCAAATGGATCCTAACCAGTCTCACCAGACTCCACATTACACTACTAGGTATTTTAATGAGCAAGACCTCTTTCATCAACCAGTTTTATTGTGAGTTTTGCTGGTGAACACCATGGTCTACCAACTAGACCAGCATCAGACCAGCAATACTCAGACCAGCTAGACTAGCATGGAAATTGATGCTGGTCTAAGCAGGTCTCTTCAGCAGGGTTTTGATGCAGAACTATTTTTCTGAGTCAAAACTATAAAAATATTCCCATTTTAAAATGTTCCTGTTAAAAAACATGAACATCTGCTGCTGTTCTTGTTTGCAGGAGTTGTTAAAGCTGGACTAATGCCATACCAGTTTCTGCAGCAGGTTGTTGTCCTCTCCAAGTATCTATACACTAAAGTGAAGCAGTTTCTATAATACAGAGGCCATACAGGCTGTTATCTACCAGGGGTAATTATTCCAAAAGTAATAATGTTATCTAGGTGTGTGAGAGCCACCTGTCAAAATGATTTATACAGGGCCTCTGTCCTTATTCTTCCTCCACTCATTTTATCACACACTTCAGAAATTACACACACATTCACTCTCTCGCACATGCACACAAAGGTTATCACAGGTTATTCTTGCCCTGCTGGACACTTAAATTCATCAAATTGCTAAGACGGGCAATTATGTTTTTGAGGACTGTTAATCTTCCAAACATTTAAGTGTCTCTGAGACAACAGGATGCAAGTTTGGTCGTGGAATCCCACGCACAATCTTTTATGTTTGGGTTAATCAGATGTCTTGAGGAGTGTGATTTATATTGGAATTACAGCCAATTGTGTTGTAATGTCAAAGACGAAATTGAATCACAGATGGTATAAGGGGAAGGAGATGGAGCAGAAAAATGAAAAGGCGACATTCCTCAGTGAGGTGGAATGAAAGTCTTGCCAATCAAATACAAATAAACTTTTTACATTTACATTACATTTAGTCATTTAGCAGAAGCTTTTATCCAAAGCGACTTACAGATGAAATAGACAAAGCCTTTTTGATTGACAATGCCTGAAAATGCTTTTAGTTTGATTTGAGGTAAAAAGTTACATTTATGACACCATTGCTGTCAGGTATTATTGCTGAGGTTAGATATAGTGCCTTGCAAAAGTATTCATACCCCTTGAACTTTTCCACATTTTGTCACATTACAACCACAAACGTAAATGTTTTTTATTGAAATTTTATGTAACAGACCAAACACAAAGTAGCACATAATTGTGAAGTGGAATAAAAATGATACATGGTTATCAGAATTTTAAGCAAATAAAAATCTGAAACGAGTGGTGTGCATTTGTATTCAGCCCCCCTGAGTCAATACTTTGTAGAGCTACCTTTCACTGCAATTACAGCTGCAAGTCTTTTGGGGTATGTCTCTACCAGCTTTGCACATCTAGAGACTGACATTTTTGCCCATTCTTCTTTGCAAAATAGCTCAAGCTCAGCCAGATTGGATGGGGAGCATCTGTGAACAGCAATTTCAGGTCTTGCCACAGATGCTCAATGGGTTTTAGGTCTGGACCTTGACTGGGCCATTCTTACACATAAATATTCTTTGATCCAAACCATTCCATTGTAGCTCTGGCTGTATGTTTAGGGTCATTGTCTTGCTGGAAGGTGAATATCCTTCCCAGTCTTAAATCTTTTGCAGCCTCCAACAGGTTTTCTTATTTCGTATTTAGCCCTATCCATCTTCCCGTCAACTCTGACCAGCTTCCCTGTCCCTACTGAAGAAAAGCATCCCCACAGTGGGGATGGTGTGTTCAGGGTAATGAGCAGTGTTACTTTTCCGCCACACAGAACGCTTTGCATTTAGGCCAAAAAGTTCGACTTTGGTCTCGTCTTACCAGAGCACCTTCTTCCACATGTTTGCTGTGACCCCTACATGGCTTGTGGCAAACTGCAAACCGGACTTTTTATGTCTTTCTTTCAACAATGGCTTTCTTCTTGCCAGTTTAGGTGGGCAACCATGTCTTGGTAGGTTTGCAGTTGTGGCATATTGTTTCATTTTTTTGGATGATGGATTGAACAGTGCTCCTTGAGATGTTCAAAGCTTGGGATATTTTTTTATAACCCAACCTTGCTTTAAACTTCTTCACAACTTTATCCCTGACCTGTATGGTGAGCTCCTTGGTCCTCATGATGCTGTTTGTTCACTAGTGTTGTCTAATAAACCACTGAGGCCTTCACAGAACAGGTGTATTTATACCGAGACTAACTTACACACAGGTGGATGCTAATAACTAATTAGGTGACTTCTGAAGGCAATTGATTGCACTGGATTTTATTTAGGGGTGTCAGAGTACAGGGGGCTGAATACAAATGCACGCCACACTTTTCAGATTTTTATTTGCTTAAAGTTTTGAAAACCGTATATCATTTCAGTTCCACTTCACAATTATGTGCTACTTTGTGTTGGTCTATCACATAAAATCTTAATAAGATACGTTTAAGTTTGTGGTTATAAGGTGACAAAATGTGAAAAAGTTCAATGGGTATAAATACTTTTGCAAGGCACTGTATATTATTGATATGCACTCTTTTCAAACATTTCAGGAGATTTCAGGTTATTCTCATTTACAGTATGCAGGCCCATTGCCTGTTTTTTTATTCATGTCATTCCAAAGCCTTCTGTTGAACACGCAAGGGTTCCTGCTGGGTTCCCCAGAAGGACGAAAGTTATAAGGATTTGCAATAAGTACACTATTTCTTTACAAGGACTTAATATTTGTACAGAATGTACACTGCTACCAAGTAGAACAGTCAAAGAAAACTCATTCATCAACTTATTGTTTAAATCCATGACAGTGTTTAATAAAGGCCATGTCTTATTTCATGCCAGACACTCAAGACTTGTTAAAATAAGAAAAGGTCTGTTTTTTAATTGTCCTGCCTCATATCATCTGTAGCTGGATATGACTCAGAATTCTCCCGTTATGCTGAAGAACTACTCAAAAGAGAAATTTGAATGTTTAATGAATACTTAGAGGAAATTCAAGGACTCATAAAATGTAAATGGCCTCCCCTGAGTGCACTGAAAATTCAACTCCTTCTATAAAAAAGTCCACCTCTCAATGAACTTATGTCACTGGGTAAATGTAGCTGTGTTGTGGGACCTTAGGAAGAAGGAAAATTATGCACTGCTTTTTCATTGTGTTATAAAGGTTAACAAATGCATTATTTTGATGTATGCAAAGACCGCATAACATTTAAGGATCACAGAAAACATAAAAATCTTGCGCAAAACTCTTCATCACTTTAGTTACTCTTGCTATGGCATTGACAAGCGGTTGCTCTAAATGATATCTAACAGCTTGTTATGCAGTTGCTGGGTATATGCATAAGTATTGTAAATTGTAAAAATTGTAATAGTGAGGCTCACCATGAAATAAAAATACCCTCTATTTATATTCATTTGCTTTTTCATACAGTGTAACGTTGATGCAATGTTATTCCAAATAATGGTATTCTAACCAATAGCCACATAGCTATTTAGCCATTCTTTTAGCCAATTCAATTCAAGTATGGTTTCATTCTTGTGCAAATGCCACATTTTTGGATTAAATAAATCTGTGATTGATTAAATCAAGTTCCAAGTCTCATCAAACATTCTGATTCAATTTACTAAGAATTCAGTGTGTTTTTTTACTTTATTATTATTTTTATGTATCACCACTTTACTATTATTGCTTGTCGCAGCTGTAACTGATAATTATTCTTTAACAGAACTACTTTGCAGAACCAGGTAATTATTGAAGCAAAAGTAAAAATTAATTATGAGCACAGCTGATGTCTCGTGCCTCAATTTTACGGTTGTGCCGTCATTAAAATCTGCAGTCTGCTACAATCCCTCCTGTCAGCCAATCACCTGATTGGCCAGACCGGGCAGCTCTGTCTTTGTTTGAATTAAGCAGACACCTGCGGGAAAGAGTCGTAGTTTACGTCTGCTTCTCAACGGGCTGCCAACATTGTGGCATCCGGGCGATCTCAGTTCTCTTAGGCCCAGGTGTGTGTGTATGCAGGCTTTCATTACACCAAGATTGGTCAGGCGCGAGTGATTTCATTACCGTGAGATTGCTTTCTGAGATGCATGCACACATGCGGGCAGCCGGAAAAGGGATAAGAAGGGGAGAGCACAGCTGCGGTTGTCCCAGCGATCCGACATGCTTTTCCATCTCTATTTCCAGTGCAAAATAGATGCAGGAGAAAACCAAAACAGACTATCTGCATGAGGAATAAACCGGTGGGGAAACAGAACACAAGCAGAGGCTAACAAAGGCCCTTAGATGGGGGGTCACCATCTGACCTGTGCAGAACTGACCAGAGAACAGATGCTGTGAATGAGCAGGCAAGACAATTTAACCTTGTTTCTGTCTTACATGAAATGATCTGAAATATTATTGGCCCATTCTCAGGAAACCGTGCCACTTGTGTCTCTGTACTGTAATAATGCCCTTCACATGCTTTACGTAAAGTTGTGTTTTTTATTTGAGCTCATCAGCTTGTTTTTATATTAATAACTATTAATAAGTTGCATGCTGAATTTGGGCTTACAATATCACTGCAGCCACAAAACAAGATTTTTTACAATAATCATCTACAAAGAAACCACTTAAAGCAAAGGGGATGTTCTCGACAAATGTGCAGCAGTTAACAAATTCACAGGACGCTACGAATGAATGCCCGGCAGAGTTACGTTTGTGACGTTAAAACATTAGTAAATATTTCTTTGCAATTCTGGCATTTTATTTATTTGTGAATGTAATTTCTGAAACTGTTTATTCGTGGATCTTTATCAATGCATCAGTAAACTAACTGTTTGTTGAGGAATCTCTTATTGTTTAGGGAATATGAAATAATAAAAATAATTCACTACACAATTAGTTAGCTACATATTTCATCAAGTCTAATTAACACATACGACTAGAATACTGGCATCATTAACCCGGAACTAATGATCGATTTAGCTTGTCTGTGGTTTCGACGGCTTACTTAAAATTGACACAAAAGACCCCCGAGAGTAACACAGACATACAGATATGCTATTATACCAATTCAATTGTTCAGTACACAATATATGAGTTAGGAGCTTCACTGTGACTGTTGCCTTTAAACCGCAGCCTGTGCAAACCGAATATCTAGCAATTAAACACGTAATTAAAAAAAATGAATCGCTACTAAATTACTAAATTAGACCATCAACATTTGCCCAAATGCTATATTGTAGACATAACAGTATGGTTGTATGTACAACTGCTTTGAAACGAATGCTCAGAACAAACATACAATTCTATAATTTTTGGACGTCAACAAGGATGTTATTAAAACTACAGACACTTGTTTATAACGTGGCGGTTCAACGCGATATAAATATTTTCCACATGAGCGAACAGAACAGCGTGGTAATGGTGGTAATGCTCCACTGAATGTTTGTAAATATCTGATAATCTAAGTAAAAGTTGCTGCAAGTTTTAAATGCATTCAAATGTCTGATGTAAGCTGGGCACTACGCTGTTCTTCACTCACCTGTTCACTGATGTTGGGGGCCCTGCAGAAGTGATAATGTATTAAGCGTTCTTGTGTTTTATTTGAGGTGGTCAAAACAAACGTCTGCCAGAGTCTGACGTCAGATGCCAATTTCAGACATAGGCGAGTCTGGAGTAGGATCACAGCCAATTATTAATATTTTAAATATAAATATAATTAACTCTCTGTACATCAGTCATTATTCATTGTAAATGTTGGTATAGTATATGCAATGGAGAATATATGGTTTTATATATATATATATATATATATATATAAATACATAAAAAAATAAAATATACAAAAATACAGTGTTTATGGTCCCTCTGGCAGTAGGTCACCCATACCCCCCAATGCATAGCCCAGTCCATAAGATTATAAAAGATTATAAAAACACAGATTTGTGAGAGCTAAGCTGTGTCCTCACAACACAACTGTTAGACAACCAAACTTACAGCAATGCCCAAATGAAACAGCAATCTTTCTTATCTCTCATGTTGTTGTCATAGCCGTGCATACGTCATCCCTGACCAAGTAAGAAAAGTGTTTCCTAATATAAAAACATGCAAAGGTTCACTGGTTTTCCAGGACTGGATATCGTAGTGGGCACAACACTTGGCCAAAGCACCTAATATGTGACGAATTTGTGTCTATTTCCTGTATAATACACATAAAATTTTATGGCTCTGTGGTGGTCCCCCAATATCTGTGGTTGTTACAGCCCACATATTTAGATATTTTAAATGATTTACATCTGTACATCTGTATATTTATTCTTATCTGCATACGTACCCATAACACATCTGTATATTTGTA
>JAZGTJ010006352.1:0-15761 GCA_036877575.1 Botia almorhae | reverse complement strand
ATAACACCACATACCCCATAAAGTTTCCACCACTGCCACATGGCTGAAGATCTTATGTTAGGTGCTACATGTGTGCAGTAGCATCAGTTCCTCTATGTCTGTCAACACCTTCTTCTTTTCCTTTGTACAGTGACAGTTATTTGACATGTAATGTTTCATATTCTTTTAAATGGACTTTTTCTGCTAATTTATCTCTTACATCTTTAAGTAGAACTATGCCTACAGATTTCTGTTCTAATTTTAAAATAAACTGTTGATAGTTAGGTATTTATAAGACTGGATCGGATAAAATAGAATAGGATAGAAAAAGAAGCAAATAGGAAAAGGAAAGAGAAACATAAATATGTTCTTTTGTGACTGTTGCTTGAGGGCAGTCAGAGAAGTGATGTGAGGTGATTGTTGGTGTTTGGCTGGCTGATGTCGGAGGGTTTGTTGCCTGGGGGCTCAGACTAGAGAGAACCTCTCAGAAAGGTCAGAGGTGAATCTTCTAAAGCAAAGCGATAAGGGAAAGTGCTTAGTACCATTTAACCTGTAACACCCCTCACACTGCTCCATAAACATACAAGCACACCCAAATTAAATTTTCCCCATCTCTAATAGAAAAACAGAATTAAAAGGTCAGCATGAACAAACTATTTTGAGTTTGTTCATGCTGTGTTTAGCCCTGGAGGTGTTTTTCTTCTCATCATTATCTTCTAAACAATAGCCCTGGACACACTACACTACAATACACGTGAACATTTTCTCGTATTGCAGTCAGAATTTATATACTGGCTCTACAATTAAAGATCGTTATTAGTGGATAACATCTTTATTAAGATTAATAAAACGTATACTAAAAAAGCTCATACTAAAAATACTATATACTAAAACTAATAATACAATATCCTCATATTTTCCACACAATATATTCTTACATGGCAATTAAATGTAATACAGTATAATAAATCATTCTATATTTTATCTCCATATGGTATACTTAAGCTTCTTCTCACATTTGCCTTAATAGCCTGGGTCGTGTAACAGGTGCACACCTAAATCTCTAAAAACAGTGGTTAACATTATTCTTATTTGTGATTGGTTGATGGCTACCTGTCTTTCAGCATGGTCTGACAGAAGTGGGCAAGGCCTATTAGATAGCGCTGCACGTCAGTGGCTGGCTTCCATAGTGGCTTGGTAAGACTGTTACCTCAGTGCCTCCTCTCAAAATTCATTATGACACTCAAATTATTTCCACCCACAAGCTGCTTAATTAACACACATGTCCATACTCACGTCACATATATTGATTACAACATCAGACTCTTGTGTCTGCCAAAGCTTTGTGTCAGACAATGATAGGAAAGGATAAAAGAGGAGTGGGTGAGGGAAATGTACGTGTGAGGGAAAAGCATCTTCAACAAACCACTACATTATTGACTCCATTTTGTTATTTTCGTTCCTAATAAATTATGGGTAAGTGAACTAATGAATGGCAGTTCCCTGAACAATGGGCATGCAGAAATCTCCCTTCTAGCTCACAGCAGTCAGGCAATTCTGGGAAATTTCAAGCTTGGCCTCAATCAGTGGCATTAGCCATCATCTCAGTCCTGAAGGGGTTTATTAGGGGCTGAAAGAAAAGCCCAAATTAATTGGCTCCTGCCCGGATGAAGGGTAGAATAAAAAAAGAGCTGTGCTTTTTTAAACATTAAGCACAGCTGACAGCAGTTAATTGGCATGGACATAAATAATGATTGAAAAAAGAGATGTAAAAACAGGCAGGAAATAACATCAGAAATTGTAATTTTTCCATGTTTTTCCAGGGAAAAGACTGAAGTTTAATCTCTCAGCAGAAAGGTCAGATGTTTGGACAGGACACAAAAGGCAAACAGCCAGACAAAGATACAGAAAGAGATGTTGGGAAGAGTGTTTATGTACATGTGGAAGGGAAGGAATGGGGGCAAGCTATTTTGAGATAAGCACACAGTGTTGCGGGATATGTGTTTTCTTTCTGCTTCTCTTTGGATTTTAAGTGATGGTATGGTGATGGGTATCATGCACCGGTGAGCATGAAACTGAGTCGCAAAAGCGCTGAAGGAGTGCTCTCCTCCTGGAAGCCTCATCAGGACTTGTCATCGCTCTAATGAATATCATTTAAATTGCTTTGTATATAAGAGTGAGTTTGGATGTCGATTTAATTTGCGCACGTGTTTGAGGTCTTCTGCTTGGCTAGGCGAATAGAGAGAGAGAGAAATAGAGGCAGACTAATGAAAAGCAAGCTAGGGTGACAGCATGATGAGACTCGACCCGATCAGATGTGTTTGAAAAGAAATTCTGACAGGGCTGGAGAATAAAAAATGCGCACTCATGTGCACATACACACAGGCATACATACTCAGGCATGCATAGATGCAATGTACAGTGCCTTGCAAAAGTATTCATACCGCTGAACTTTTTCACATTTTGTCACCTTACAACCACAAACTTAAATGTATTTTATTTAGATTTTTTATGTGATAGTCTTCATTGAAGAGTGGCAAGAAGAAAGCCATTGTTGAAAGAAAAACATAAGAAGTCCCCTTTGCAGTTTGCCACAAGTCATTTAGGGGACACAGCAAACATGTGGAAGAAGGTGCTCTGGTCAGATGAGACCAAAGTTGAACTTTTTGGCCTAAATGCAAAGCGTTATGTGTGGCAGAAAAGTAACACTGCTCATCACCCTGAACACACCAACCCCACTGTGAAACATGGTGGTGGCAGCATCATTGCTGTGGAGTGCTTTTCTTCAGCAGGGACAGGGAAGCTGGTCAGAGTTGATACGAAGATGGATGGAGCTAAATACAGGGCAATCCTGGAAGAAAACCTGTTGGAGGCTGCAAAAGACTTAAGACTGGGAAGGAGATTCACCTTCCAGCAAGACAACGACCGCAAACATACAGCCAGAGCTACAATGGAATGGTTTGGATCAAAGAATATTCATGTGTTAAAATGGCCCAGTCAAAGTCCACACCTAAATCCCATTGAGCATGTTTACTGTTTACAGACGCTCCCCATCCAATCTGGCTGAGCTTGAGCTATTTTGCAAAGAAGAATGGGCAAAAATGTCAGTCTCTAAATGTGCAAAGCTGGTAGAGACATACCCCAAAAGACTTGCAGCTGTAATTGCAGCGAAAGGTGGCTCTACAAAGTATTGACGAAGGGGGGCTGAATACAACTGTACACCACACTTTTCAGATTTTTATTTGCTTAAAATTTTGAAAACCATGTATCATTTTTATTCCACTTCACAACTATGTGCTACTTTGTGTTGGTCTATTACATAAAATCTCAATAAAAATATTTAAGTTTGTGGTTGTAATGTGACAAAATGTGGAAAAGTTCAAGGGGTATAAATACTTTTGCAAGGCACTGTACACACATGCTGCATTTTAGGAAGTGGATGCAAAGTGGTTTATGTTATCAAGTCTACAGTTGAATTGAGGCTTGGAGGGGTATGATTGATGGTGCACCTGTTCTCTTTTGCTGATATTTCCTGTTGTAGAGGACTTCTAATGATGGTTGTGGAATCGTCTGTAGGCTTTGCGTATATGTAAAATAAACCTACTCATCCCCTGTGCGGATGGGCGCCTCCTCGGCTTTTAAGCATGGCCTTATCAAAATAAAATTACAATATATGCTGATACTGTATTTCACCCTCCCCCTTGTCCCCCTCTAGCACTCATTCTGAACACCCGCACAGTACAGGAGTAGCGGTCTGTGCTGTGCACTGTGAAATATTACAACCTTTCCTGAAGCAAAAGATATAAATCCGCATTGAGGAATTGCAAAAACAGCACAAAGCATTCCCGGCCCACCGCTATCTAGTGAAGCACTGATGATTTAGCATTGCAGGTGCATTAGGACCCCAAGCTCTGCAGACAAAGCCCAACCCTGCCAGCTTTTTGCTTTCTCTCTCTCCCTTTCTCTGTCATTTTCTTTCTCAATTTTTTTTATTTTGATGGTAATAAATGCATCATTTGTAATCCATTACAATTACTCAGGCTTTTTTAATTGAGTCGGATCCAATTATGCCCTGGCAATTAATATAATCAATTATGCTTTGGTTACGCAGGGTTTCATGCTTGTCACTGCAGGATTCGGCACAGATGGGGGAAGTGCTGTGTGATTTCAGCCTATCGTCATCGCTATCAGCGTCCCGTTGGAGAAGATGGGCCAGGTAGATCTCAGTATGTTTTTCAACTGTGCCTCTGATGCAGGATTCGGGGAGACATGCTGATATGCTTGTCAAAGTCAGCATTCTGACTGCCACAATTCATCTGAAAGTTCCTCGCACCTCACTTTAAGCAGCACCTTTCTGCCATTCTTGGGATTTATTGTGAGTGATAAAATTTGAGCTGTGAGAAGATGGGTTTCGGCATCGTTAGAGAAAGCACTTTTAAAGACAAGTGCGTCAAAGCGCCCTACACAGAGCAATGTGGGCTTTTAAAAACCTCAAATGGTGCCTGAAGGGTGAGCACATTTAAGCCATTACCATGTTATTTTAGCAATATCCCCAAAGCATGCTAGATATCTGTATCTTTGACCTCACAAAAGAGGTGAGCTCATTGTTGTGTGAGATAAGGTCTACTTGATTCTGATCTTTTGCCTTTGTTTATCGTATGGTAAAAAATGCCATCTAGTGACATCGAGTTTACAGCTCTAAACTGAGTGCTGTGGTATCACTAGTGTATTCTGGGTAGGTGTTGGGTTTGATTCCCAGAAAACACAGTAATAAAATGTACCTTGTATGTACTTTTGCACTGGGAAAGTGAGCAGAAAATGAGGAAAAAAGAATAGAAATTCATGCTGCTAACCATCAACTTTAATTATAAACAATAAGGATAATATTCCCAAAATTTCATTAGTCTGGAAGCTGTAGGTATGCGAACAAGTACTTAGTGTCGCCTTATGGTCTTTAGATATATTTATACGATAGCATGTTGTTTATATTTATTCATTCAGCAGCTTTTATCTATAGTGACTTAACTGAGAATAATACAAGCTAATGGGATTTATCAAAAAAAGAAAACAATGCATGTAATGCTAATGTACTAAAATAGTACAACACTGGAGCAGGTTTACAATAGCATAGACATGATCTGCATTCAAATACTGTATAAGGTTTCAGAAATGCATATTTCATTTAATCCTTGGTTACACTTCACAATGGTAGGGCTCAAGAATGAGATTTGACTCAACTCCTAAACTGGACTAGGTGGACAAAAGAAAAAAGAAAATAGCTAATACACAACAGAAATAAATGTGTTAATATTTTCAGACTAGGTTGGGTTGCCACTTAATGTCCTATGTGACAAAGCAAAACCAGGTGAGAATCGCTTTTCTAAAGAGTGTTTCTCTCCATTGCCTGCCAGCCTCAGTGAAATTCCACACTCAGCTAGAAGTAACCTTTATGACAGACAGTGAGTAAAGCAGACACACATAATAGAATATTAAACTTTAACTACCTTGTATATATTCCAATCATCTGGGAAAATTGGTGAAAATGTCATGCTCACAATGTCATTTGTATCACATCACACGTGGAATTTATGAGTTCTTTAGTTAAGAAGAGTATCTACAGCACACGCCTAAAAGTTATCCTGGTCTCTCTCACTTTGGATCTCTAGCTCATACTATGACATCTTTATTTGAAATCTTTATTTTCAGTTCAGGCCTGGCTGGAACGTTTTTATAGGTTTGACTCCCCTGAAGGGCTGTAAATTGTTGCACAGAAATAAAGAAAAAGAAAAAGAAATGCCAATTGGAATTTGAAGATTTGCCAGCCGAAAGTGGCACAGTTAGAAATTACTCTGTCATGGTATAAGTGTCTCTTGGCTTTCGTGACTTTACATTGTTGTTTTTCTCCATTTAATGCACTTGTGCCTATAACATGTTGTTATTTTTAGCTATTTCAGAATTAGTGTATAAACATTCCTTATACAAATCCCACAGTGCATTATAAAAAAAAGTTTTATAACAGTGCTGTACTTGTACTTCTGTACTTGTAATTGTTTGTAAAATGGAACATTCCATTATATGAATGCCTTACATTCATATAATGAATGTATATGGAACATTCCATTATATGATGTGTCTTCATCATCCCAGGATCCAAAATAATTCGGTTTGAGCAACCATCTGATCCCACTCCCTATTTATTCTACCAAGAGTGAAGCAATCAAATGTTACCCCACTTATGGATCAACCCACTTCAAGACTCTGACCCTCCAGAGCAATAGAAAAAAAGCTTTTGGAATCACTACATATGAAATTGAATCTCATTTTCGAGCATCTCCTGGGCAGCTGATGTTTTGATGAGACGAGAAGTTGTCACAATGAGAGCTGGGGCCTGGGCAGTGAGAAGAGATCTCTTCTCTTAACTAACCTGCATCTTGACAAGGCAATCAAGAGGCACAGGAGAGTAATTAAATGATAAGTTCATATTTAAGGGACAACTGAGTGGTGCAGGCTCTTTTGTCACAGTTCCAAGCCATTGTGATGAATACCCTTATTAGCAGCCGCATTGCTCCCTGTCACATGGGTCAGGTCTGACAGCAGTGCCTGTGACAGAGCCCCTCAGCACCCCTGATGGCTGTTGATAGTCCTCTGGAAGGACACCTGGAGGTACATTATGTAGGCTAGTGCATGCAGAGCTAAAATGTGGATGTGAAAGTCAACAAGGGGGATGGAGATGAACAGGTAGTGTTAGGAGGTCATGTTTCTAACTATCAACATCTGAGCAGGCAAACCCACATTGAAAAAGGCGAATTTCAGAGGAATATCCTGGGCACATAATAAAACTGAATGACGACTTTGGCTGCTAAGTGACAAGAGATTTTTTTGTTGTTGTTTAAAGAAGAAAAATATTATAGTTGTAGGTAAAACTTGAAGTCCTGAAACTGAAAGTAGAAACTGCTTCACTGCAGACTTTGTTTGTTTGGCTGCATCTTACTGATCTTAAGTGCACACTCAGGTTCAATCGCGAAGTGGGCGGAAATAACAAGGGTCTTGTGTGGTATTTATACACCGCGACACTTCTCTTGATGCTTTACATCTATATTTGGTTTAAACATTTGGGTCACCGCTAGGTGTAAAGTGGGGATCTTTACAGCTGTGTTTGTGGATGTCTTCTTATTGCAGTTGCTCTGCAGTGCTTCAAGTCCCATTGCTGTAATCCCCTGTTGTGTGCAACTGGCTCAGCAGGACGCCATTGTGATCCTCTCCCTATTGTGTCAGCAGTATAAAGCATCCTCTGTTGTCTAGCCAACTTCCTCCCTCAAGCACAGCTTGTGTTTTCAATGCTTACATCCTTGTGTAAAGGAAAATAAACCTGGGCCCTTTGACTAGATCTATTATAGTGTTGTAAAGGGTAAGGTGTGTATGTGTTTGTGTGAAAGAGGGAGGGTGTTAGAGGCTGAGGTGAGTGAGTATTTGTAAGCGATACCCTCAGCCATAGAAAACCCATGGGTAAAAACCTGTAGATATGAGTCACTGGGATGATTGCTTTTCAATATATCGCATGTACTTTTCCCTTTTAAAATGATATTGTTGGCACTTATTGCCACATTCAGTTTAGAGATTGGTATAAAGAAATTATGAAATAGTAGAATGGTAATATTCAGAGCCTGAAATGGCAAAGGCCTCCATATGTCCTATGGCAGATTACGGGGCAATAAAATGTGCTCCATTTCAGATTTCATGTTAATAAATCTGAATTTCAGAGAGTGCTTAAATTGCACATTTATATAACTTCTAGGTAAAGGTCACTCTTTTTTTAAAGATAGTTTAAAGATCAAAATGGCTTCTGTCAGTGTGTCCATATTATACACCTCCATCTTGCTCGCACCCTTAAACAGCAGTAATAGCAGTTTTTTAAAATAATTTGTGCACTACATGAACATGTCCAGTTGAATAATTGTTCTCCAGACTGGGCTGTATTCAGATCGAATGAATGTGAAATTTTCCATCTTACCTATTGTTTCTTTTATTTAACAGTAGGACTTAAAGATTAGCTCATCATTGTGTGGTTGCCTTATTAATCGCTATATACAGAGGTGGAACTTGTGGATCTCTGGTAATTAGAGGGGAGTAACAGAGGTTAATGTGCATAATGTATATATGTATATTATGAATGTATATGAACCTTTAAGTGGAGACATTTAACCTACAAATGACCTAGTAAGTATGAACTGCATATTACAATAAGATGGTAAAGTAGAAAGCATAATAGTGTTTGTATTGTACATTTATTTTATATGAAGTTGTATGCTTTATATTTCAGTTTGTTTAAAAACATTACAGAAAAGTGTTAGTTTTTTTGTTGCCAATAAAACCTCAATGGCTTAGAACATTTAGATTTTACTTTTTCATGCAATATGACATCCTCACAAGTTAGAGCAATACTACTAAAAGGCTTGCTGCTAAAAACCTTCCTACTCTCTGTCTCTCTCTTTCTCTCTCTCTCTCTCTCTCTTTGTTGCTCTTAGCCCCATGGAGAGATCCGTCAGAAGCAGTTTGTCCTGATGTCTGATGGATCAGCCGAAGACACTTGTCTCTGGGCACTTCTCTATATATTGTTAATTTAATGCATGACGACGTGGCCAATTACAGGACGGCTGCATGCTCAAATAGCACGTCAAAACCTGTGTATCAATCTATTAGATCCTGTCTCTTTGTGGCATGAGTAGCCACCTTAAAGCAGTGGTGAGACACACAGGGAAGAGAGAAAGTGCTGACCTGATCGGGCCTCTGATCTCACACGGAATAAAAGCGCTCACAGGTGAGTTCTTACACCTATGCGCATACAATACCTGGCTAAAAACAAGAGAAAGTCAGCTGTAATGCCAAACGCTTTACAAATATATGAATGACATCTTTGTTTAGAATGTAAACTTAAATATGAAGCTCTTCAGCATGTGCTATGAATATCGCACCAAACCAAATTTTGTCCTGTGGTGTTTTATTCATTATTATATTATTATTAATATTGGATTATTTGTTTATTTTAGAGAAACCATGTTTTATTAAAACATTTGGGTAGAGACGTAATCTCCCCAGATGACAGGTCACACAATAGACAAATATGGACACACAATTGTGAAATATAAATCATGCCATATTTGGCTGAACCAAGTGTTCTGCCACAACTGTCCTTGGCATAAGGGCACAGGCTCCAGGACTCTGGCACAGTCACGTCCCCTAGAGAGACTGGCAACTTGCCCCACTGTCATTCTACCCAGACCACCACACAGGCGATGGGAGAGTGATGCCTCTGTGTCCCACTAATGAAAGTTTTTCATAAGTCTGACCTGAGCTGATGAGATTGAATGTTGATTGAAATAATTCAACCTTCCAAATGTATTTATCTGATTTTTTATAAGACATAACAGCTATCTGTGACTGTACATAAAACCCCACAACATCTGAATAGAGAAGCATGTGAATATAAACTGAGATGTTTAGCATTTCAAAATATTGCAGGTCTTTTATTCCTATATATTTAATTTTTTTTAATGTGCCAATTTAATGCCCTATAAAAATATATTAGGTACACATATGAACCTGTCTGCATGTGCAAATGAAGGCTTCTATCCTACAAAAACACTCCAACTCTCAGTTCTTTTATTATCTCGCCCGCTCTCTCTCTCCTCTCCTGGGAATTCCTATATCTGATGGAGAGGCTGTAAAGTTTGTCTGCTTAAGCTCACTCTTTGATGCTGTCACATGTGATCGTCTTAGAAAGTTCTGGCCCATCAAATGTCTACAAATAAGAAAACCTTGTGCATGAAGTTACAATTGCAGCCAGCGGCACTTGTTCCATACCCACACAAAGCAGCACTCCTGGTTTCCCAAACTGCATCCCACTTCCAGTTTGTTGTCACACTTATCTATGTGATGAAAGGTTATTTGTCAAGACATGAATTGGGGTGATTACCAAGGTAATACCAAGATTACAAAGTAATAAGCAGAACACTGCAGAATGTTTGTTGTATTGAACAAAGCTTCTAGAGGTGAGGTTTGTTGAAATATATTGCCGTTTTTAGATATTGCGAAGATATTGTGAGTTATGCATACACAGTAATTAAAACTGAGATTGTATATGTTAGATGGTTTTGTTCAAAAGAGAGGGGGAAGGGGCTAGTTGTCATTCATTTTTTGAATGATGGTTGAAAAACTAATTGTATTGAGAGTCATGTGTTCTAAATGTTATAAATTAATCAAATGTTGTGAGGAAGTTGTGGCTTAAATGTTAGAAAATCAGACTTGTACCTGGTTGCTGCAGTGCTGCCCACTTTTCTGTGTGTGTGTGTCTATGGATTACTCACTCACTGGTATGGGTTAAATGCAAAAGATACATTTCAAGTATGAATTACCATACCTGACAAATATGTCATTTTTGCTTTCAAATGTATTATCATTTATTATTTGTTGGTCAGAACAATAGACTTCTTTTAATGTTTCATGAATTGTTTCTTAATTGTTTTACAGTTTAAATTTTAATGAACACCTTTAACCGTCTGTTTGAAGCTGTACTGAAGCTCTGCTGTGACAACCCATTCAGTACAATATCAACCCCATATTAATGTGTTCAATAAAATGTACATTTTTTCCTGGGAAATAACAGTACACTCAGTATATTCACTGTAGTAAAGAAGCATGATAACTAGCCTCGGTTTCGCCTATGTGTCATTTAAAAAGAAATTGAACAATAGAAGAGTGCAAATTGCAGTCAAACTCCACAAAACATTTAAAAATTCCAAATATTCCACTATTTTTTCCAGTTCTCTCTTCTTCTTAAGTCCCATCAACCTGTTTGCATACAGTGCTTGTAGCAGTAGCTCTCTTCCTCAATCTTGTTGCATTAGCATATGCCTGTGACAGCTTTGGATGCTGGTAGGTGGATCTCTGCACCTCTCGTGTGAGGTAGAGGGTATCACTCGTGTTGCTCTGTGTCTGTTATGTAAACTATAGGCTTTAGATGGAGCTCGGCCTGGGGCCTATGATGTGTCGCGGCTCTTTGAGGGAGTGGACCCGACAGACACTGATCGCCCGCATGACAGAACTAATCTCTGGAATCTGTGCCATGCTCCGAACTGTGCTCTGATCAGCTTCCATTAGAACTAAAGACTTTGAATGATTTGGAATAAAATCAAAACCAATTTGCACAGCCCTCTATTCCAGCCGTCCCCTTGGGCAACGGGCCTTGTCATATCCTGTCCTGCCTAAATTGACGTTTTGACACACGCATGCATGGGAAAAAAGCACATAGAGAGTAAGTGGGGGGGGTAAGCGAAGATGAGAAAAGGCAAAGCCTGATGAAGACGAGACTGTGGTAGTTTAGGAGTATTCCAAAGTGTCACTGCTGAGGAAGGACAATCATGAGCTGTCAGTCAACTCATTTGCAAGACTGGAAGGCTTTTAGCTTTTCGGGCAGTTTCCTTTACTCATGGGGTTTGCAAATTTGTGCTCTCATCCAACTTGTGGCTTGGCTCCATAGTTTGTGATTGACAGAGTGACAGAGAAAAGGTAACCTTATGGATGGGCCTCTGATGTGAGGTTTGAATGACAGGGTTTGTCACAGGGTTGGACATGGTGAAATATGATTGGCAGGCATGCCTCTGCCTGAGAACACAACTTTTTTCTTCTTCCTGCCTGTGACATTGTACATCTGCAAGAGACATGCACATCGAGATGGGAGCAAGAGGATAAAAGAGCGTTTCTGCATATGTGTTTGTGTATCTGCGTGAGATGTGTGTGTGTGTGTTTGTCTATGCTCATGTTCGAGCGTATATTTGTGGGAGCGCGTGTGTGTACATTGAATCAGGTCACCGTGGGGTGAGTGCCCTTATCAGGCATGCACAGAAGATGTCGTCCATTTGCAATGACATGGGCTGTGATATCAAGGCACAGCTTGCAGTGGGAGATGTGCTGTTTGTCGTTTTGACAGTTTTGGGTGGGCTCTGTGCATTTCACAGCGCACACAGTGTGAACTTTGCCGAAGATCCGTCAGTCTTTGCTTGTCTTGTGGGGATTTCAATCCTAAACAAAACAGGAAGACCATAAAAGAGCATGTAAAAATATCATGCAAAGAATATTTTAATCAGCCCTGCTACTGTACTGTTAAAAAGCCTAGAGTTTTTTTCTTTTATAGACATTATAACTAGACTAGTGTTTAAAATAACTTCCTAGATTGTAGGAAATTAATTGAATCTGACATCCAGACATGCGGTTAGCTGCCACCTCTGTTGTTGTGCTCGAACATGTTTGTACGAACAATTACAATGGCGTGTTGTTTATATACCGATGCGCTTGGTTTGAAAATAAGTGGAGTGTCTTGGAACAACCTTGGTGTAATTAAATTATTTTTGGTCGACTTACCTAATGATATAATTAATCTGTTGTAATGATAATTAATTACTCCATAATTAAAGGTCCATCAATGGACATTAATTTAAAGTGTTGGCTAATTAATCTTTTCTTTGAAGATTATACCCATCTTGATATGCACCTGGATATGCGATTTGCTTTAAACAGCTGTGCAGGTTGCGATTAGTTAGAAAAGAAACATCTGGAATGACTTTACGTGTGATACGATGCTCCCACTGGTCAGTAGCCAAGTGTGGATATGACACTTCCACTAAATAAGCGAATCAGAAAAATGTCAGTTCACTGTATACATGTTATCATTGAGGGCTGTGTTGGCTGGTTTGGGCATTGGTATGTCACTTTTGACCCTATGGAAACACAAGGCCTTCACTGTGATTAGTCATGGAACTATGCTTGAGTTTAACATCCACTGAGAAGCGGAAATGTTGCTCTGACTGATTAAAGTTGTCATTTGCTGTTGAACATCTTTAGTAATTGTACAGCGGGCAAGAAGAACACAGGAGTTTACAGTTAGGTATAGGGTTCAGATGTTGAGATGCCATTGGGTTAGAAAGGTCTGCTACATTATTATTATTTTTATTATTATTGTTATTATTGTTATTATTTTCCCCTAAATGATGACAAGTACTATTGCACAAAAAGAGCTAGTAAAGAACATCTCTCAGCTAGTCTTTCTAGCTGAACAGTTTAGCAGTTTCATTATGCTGTGAATTATTAATTCAAGATCAACATTATCTTTCTCTATACAATTCATTACATGAGCTATATTACACAGCCGCTCATAACGTCACATATATTTAAAATGGTTCATTGGTGTGAGAACACAAGCACTTTACCTGCAATGCAGTCATAGCAGTGTTGCTAGCATCTGTGTTGCAAGAGCTAAAGCTTGACAATGTGTGTAAATGTAAAATGTACAATGTACAATGTAAAAGATAATGATGTTAAAAAAAAGTGTAATGCCTGATGTGTCACTTTGATGAGATTAAATCAGTCACTTTTTCTTTGCTAATGTTTGCAGCGTTTCAGCTACAATGGGCAGGTGATTAGACAGGATGGGGACAGTGGCAGTGAAGACCTCTCTCTCTCCCTCTCATCGCTAATGACGAGTCACATGTGCGCAGCTATCCAGTTTTGACAGACACAGTGTCAATCATCACCACGGAAACAGACCCCATGATGTCACCCAGCTGGCCCTGCTTGACAGCTGATGGGCATCAGAGACAGAGCTGATTCTTTCCCTGTGTTCTGATTGGTTGGATTATTCTGCTGCAGTGCTAATGACTATGGTGCAAAATGGCTGTAATCTTATTATTGCAAAAAACAAAGGACTTATTTCTCTCACACGTATGTTTCAGGCTTTTGTGTAAATCATATTTTATGATGTGTAATATTTACGGTTCATTGCTTTCTATTTAATTATAATAGTCATTTTTATACACAAGAATATTAATGCATTTAACGTAATTTTGTCCTTGATACAGATTCTTTTCTAATTCTCTTTAAATTTTCAATTTTCTCTGATTCTTTTTGTGCTGTTATTCCCACATTTGAGTCATGCAATCTTTAGGGCTAATCTATTGACAGACATCTACATAGAAAACAAAAGAGTACACACAAATGTACACAACCCAACCATACATAAACATTCTTCCAGTATATACATTTGCTGACAACTGCTGCTAAATGTCAGGAGCCTGTAGTAAAGCAGAAAGGAGGAGAGGGGTGAAGAGTGTATAGACAATAGGACCACACGTTCCCAATAGACAATAAGACGTACACATTACGGGTGTAATCTAGCATTGTTTATGCTCCAGAGTATTATTTTAGCTGTCTGTCTGAGGACACAGTGTGAGTGACGATGGGGGATGGATATACTGTCTTCTGTCTGTGGAAAGGGCTGGCTATACAACATGTTTGCTTTGTTAATGGCAGAGTTAATGAATCAACAGACTGAAATGCAAAAAGACTCACACTTTGTGTTTGATGTATTTGTGAACAGGATTTACAGGATTGTCAGTCTGATTAGGGAGGTCTCATACCCTTACCCATTTTTCATGCTAAAAGTGCAGAAAATAGTTATATTTTATATAGTTATAGTTACAGTCACATCATAATATATAAACATACACATCCTCTTACATGTTTGATTTGACCATTCAGGGCTCAAGGTTTTGTGCTTTTTACATACAAAGTGCGCTGGATTGTATGAAATGTAAAGGTTTGTCACACACACTGGAATGTGAGTTAAACAAAGAAATTTGTATATACCTACACTGGCTCTTGTGTGGGAACCTGGACTATTAGAATATTAACTGATTAAATTTAACAAAGTGTCTGTCTCAAACAAGGTCCAATTTTCATCTGACAGCCCATCCAGGGAGGCCCAGAGAAGAAGAGATGGATGTCGGAAAAAGCTGTTTTGAGATTGGCTTAGTATCTATTAAAGTGTGGAGCATGGTGCATATTTTCATTATTCACACAAAAGTGTGTGTCAGCTAATCACGGCGAAATCATAAGCATTTAAAAACCAACAGACAGACTCCATCCATTACGTCAATTATGAATTAGCACCTCACCGCCATCTCGCTGCATGGAAATGTCTAGTGCTGTCTTAATTAGCCAAACACAGGGCATCAATTTCTCACAGCCAATGCTGTCTCCTCCTGCACACGTACACTGAGCTCAGATTTGAAATGGCGCATGGGGACATTTAATGAGACAAGCGCTCCTGTTTGTCATGCTTTGACGATACATTACTGATCTGATATCCTCGCTTGTTTCAAGTGTAAAATACATCAGTTGTACTTGTCCTGAGTTAGATTGTACTGCAAATGTTAACAGCCACACACAATACATCACATTAATATTACATTAATGCACACACCTGCTGAAATCACATTCTCGTACCTGTAATTAATTACAAAAATCAGTGGTTTGCAGTATCCCCTACAATCATAAATAAAACAAAGGAGAAAATGAGTAAACATAATGACACAATATGTGTGCTAGCCAGAAGAGTCTGAAGTCCAATAGCAGAGCGAAGCTGGTCTATGTTGTCCAACTACTACCGTGTCACTGTCTCTTTAAGGTAGCCCCTCCCTGTCTCTCTCGCTGCCACGGCTACAGCCAACAAGAATTGTGAAGTGTGACATGATCATACTCACTTTCCGTAGTTAAGCCCTTACCGGGGGTCAGCCTTTCCAGCTGCTCAATGAGTCATTTGATTGTCATCCACCTAGTGCACTTACATAGAGAGGAGAGAGAGGGAGACACCGGCTGAGGATGGGAGGAGGAAAGAGGGAGATATGAAGGGTGAGAGACCTTGTAGGCAAATGGGAGAAAATGAAAGAAGG